>PVIC010034792.1:0-19394 GCA_004025085.1 Thryonomys swinderianus | reverse complement strand
GGCAGGTCTATGATGTCAGCCCTTTGGAAGCCAAGGCAGGAGTATCACTGAGTGTGAGGCCAGCCTGAACTACATAATGACAGTTTCCAAAATAAAACAAAAAACTAAATAATTAGTATCATTTATATTTAGAAAAATATAAAGCCTTGTGATGTATGTATATATAAATACATATATCTGTCTCAGCTTCAGAAATTGAAAATAAAGATAAAAATTTAAGGTATGAAACAATTAAAAACTAAAATAATCAACATGCTTTGAATTAACTTATATACATATGGGTTCACAAACCTTTTTTTTAATTCTGTGCCAGAAAAATGTTAAGCAAAATACTTAAATTTCTAATCATACATAAGGATCTTTATTTCTACTGGAAATGTATTATAATGGAAATTCACTGTATAGAAGACAACTGTGTATCTGCCCTGTATTGGCAGGTATGGTATGAGGAGGTGACAGCAGTTGGTTTTGCCATCTTCACCCAGACTCAAAGTGCTTTTGTTGTACCATGCTCTCCTAGGGTCACACGCTAGAGAGAGGTGAAAGGCGCTCTTGGCCTGTTTCCACCCTCATGTGACTCCTTGGCTGGTGCTTTGCTTTCTGTGTGAGAGTCGCATTTTTGTTCCAATCTGTACCTCCTTTTATTATTTCTGTCCTGCTCTCCCTATATTTTTATAGGCACAGATTAATGGAAGTTTTCTATTTTTCACTGTTAAACAGATAACTACTTGTATTTCAACGCTTAGAGGACCTTACCCTTTGGTGGGCATAGAGATTGACCATCTCTGTTAAAGATACCAGTTTCTGGTCTTTCTTTTCAGCTGGTCTGATTCAGTAGTTCTGGAGTAGTACCACAAAATCTGAAAGCCTTATTTCTGACATAGGGAATCCAGAAGCTACAGTTTGAAAATATTTCTTTTCTTTGACCCTCTACACTATTACCATATACAATAGCCACATAATATTCTTTTTTCTTAAACTTAACATTAGTGTTGTCAACTAACGCATTTTCAGCTTTTTCTCGGAATTTGTGGTTACAGACAGGCAGAGCTACTTAATTTGTGGAGTTTTTCACAAAATTATTTTGCTTATTTTGTTTATATTTTCATAAGAGTAACTATTGTGAATTAAGTAACAAATTTGCTTCAACTACAGGAGAATGCAAAAGTGCTCCAAGAGAGAAGTGTTGCTTATGTCAATTCAGATTCTTCTATAGAAGGTAAAATTTCAATTTGAAATAAATTGTTTCTGTAGTAAATTTTATCTTTTTTTAATTGAATTCTTTATTGGTACATTTTATTCTGGTGATGATTTTGAACTTTTTTGTTGTTGTGGTACCAGGGATCAAACTCTGTTCCTTATGCATCCAAGGTTTGCGCAGTATCACTTGAGCTAAATTCCCAGACCTATTGGTACATTTTATATACAGCTCACAATCACATACAACATTGGGGAATTTGTACCAGTATATGATACAAGTTAATTCTCATTGTAAATTTTATCTTAAGTAATTTATGTTTATAGTTACTGAGAGTACACTATCCTTTTAAGTCTGTAAATTTCAACTTTTTAAGTATTTCACACATTCTGTTTCCATGAGATTCCTCAGTAATACTTTAATTTTCCATTTTACACAGGAAGTATAACAAATCATATTAATATGATCATAACTAAGCTAGTGTTCCTAATTTATTTGGCATAGTTCCTATTTATCTATCTTGGTTGATACTCTACTATTATCATTTTTTTCTTATAGGAATTCTAAAAAAATTTGGCTGAAATATTTCACGAGAAATAGTTTACAGAATATTTTATCCAGAAATATTTCTTAACAATTTTCTTTAAAAAAAAATTGCCTAAACTGGGTGTGGGCCTCACACCTATAATCCCAGCACTTGGGAGGCAGAGGCAGGAGAATTGCTGTGAATTCAAGGCAAGTTTGGGCTACACAATGAGTTCGGGGTCAGCCTGAACTACAAAGCAAGACCCTCTCTCAAAAAACTAAACAAACAAAAAAAATTCCTAGCTGGTTATGGTGGCACATGCCTGTAATCCCAGCCCTCAGAAGCCTGAGGTAAGAAAATCACCTTGAGTTCAAGGCCAGCCTGGGCTAATAGCAGTTTGAGGCCAGTCTGAACTATATACAAAGATGCTGTATCAATAAACACGTACACACACCAAAAACACCAAACCAAATCAAAACAAAAAGTTCCTGTTTTTATTGGGTGAATTTGAAGTACTCATATAATAACACTCTACTTTTTGAGTTTGACATATGGTATTTCTAGGCTTTCACTACATTTTGATTGCTTCTACATAAATGGCAGAGCATTCATAGTAGCATTGTGCTACGCACTATTGATTTGTATCAAAGAATACGGAATGATCTCTGTAGCCCTCCTTCTTCCGTGGCCAGAATGCCCCTGAGAGTGGCTGCCCAGGGGTGATGGGAGCTTCTGCCAGTTCTCCTTTGCCTTCTTCAGTCCTAGATACACACTGTAGCCTCTCTCCCACCCAGGGGCCCATTTCCATCCTGTTTTATGTTGTGGAAATTGTCTTTGGTTTAAAGACTGCTAAGTCTTATTTAAAACTAGAAAATAAAGTTAGAATGAAGCACAACTAGAATTTCATTTGGAAAGGTGAAATAATACTTTGTGTTTTATTTATTTTTCAGGCAACTATACTCTCAGAGTTGACTGTACACCTCTTCTTTACCAGTTGGTTTATAAACTGACAAAAGAGGTACAAAGAGGAATCTATCTTAACTGTGTTTTCCAACGAATGAATAAATGTGTAGCATTTTTTCCTCCATAGTGACATTTAGTTTTAAATTGATAACAACATATAGTAGTTACCTGGTATATAACAAGTTAACAGTATCTTTAGTACATGATTTCCCTTGTGATATAACTATGAAGGTAGTGTTACTAGTGCTTGTGTTCTTGTTAATACTTGTGTTCATATTTGTGTAGAGTATCTAAAGTTGACCTGGTAGGGGCATTTTGGTATGGAGCAAAGAACACTGAGTTGAAATGGGAAAGCTTTGGTTTAAAAACTGCCTTTACTGTTGTCTTCCTTCACTCAGAAAATGTTCATTGAGTTACTACTTTGGGTCAAGCCCTGAGAAATGAGTTCTAGTAACAACAGAGATAAAAGGACAAGGCCATTGTACTCAAAGATAAATCCAGAGAGGGAACAGACCTATAAGTGTGCAGTTAGATTGTCTAGACCGTGTGATGCTATATACAATAGAGAACAGGTACGGAGAAAAGAGTCCAAAATGGTAGAGGAGCCAGAGGGAGGTGGGAAGCATAAGAGGAGGTTTACAGAAGAATGAATTCCCCAGAACTGTCAAATGGAGGCATGCAGAAGTAAGAGATGGGACATTGTAAGCAGGGGACTTGATACTGAAAAATGATGTGGAAGTATTTGACCTAAATTTGGCTCAGTGCGATCTAAGCACACAGTACTAGTGGAAAATGATAAGAAATAGTGCGTGAAAAATAGGACAAGGAATTTCCAAATATGGTGATGGAGAAATTAATTTTTACAAGATTGCTCATTATTTGCTTGTCTGTGTAATGACTAGATTAAGTAGTAGTGAGCCTAAAGATGAAATAATCATGCTTGTGTATTACATGGAATGTTATAAATGTTAAATAAGTTACAGATAAAAATTACCCTAAAGCTAAAGTGGTTTAAAGTGAAAAATGAGCAAAATAAAATGCTTTTTTTTTTTTTTTTTTTTTTTTGAGACAGGGTCTCACTTTGTTCAGGCTGGCCCTGAGCTCACTATGTAGCCCAGGCAAGCCTGGAACTCAGCAATCCTCCTGTCTCTGCCTCCCGAGTGCTGGGATTACAGGCGTGAGCCACCACGCCCAGCACTGTGATGTGTGGTACTGATTGCTGGTGGGCGTGAGTCATCAGGCCTAGTATTGTTATATGTGGTTAGAGGGGATCAAACCAGGGACCTTACACTTGTTAGGTAGACACTGGAACCACAGAGCTAAATCTCCAGCCCATGAGCAAAATTCTTAGTTGTGCCTAGTACACTTTAGACGAAATCACTAAAACCATAGGTATCATAAGTGAACAAGAGTTTTGCTAGGTTTTTTTCTTTCCATTTGCAAAGAAGATATTTTTCCATGGATGAACATGATATGGATGTGCACACATAGGTAGTTACAGATAGAAGTTGATACTCAGTAGTGCATGGTTTTATATTGGCATAAATGTAATTGCTTCTCCTCCTGATCTCCAGAGTTTATTTTATCTTTCTAGATTCCCAGCCCTGATGATGGTTTTGAGAGTAAATCACTTTATGAAAGTTGGTTGGAAAAAGACCCTTCACCAGACAATAAAGATTTTCCTAGGTAAATTACTTTATGCATCTTTTTGTCATCAGAAGATAAAATATAAATTCTCCTTTGCCCCTTGTTTTTCCAAACATTTAATTCTTTGATGTATCACCAATAATCTAAGTGAGGGGAGTAAAGGATTCCTTTGTCTAGCTTTTGTTTAATATATAATAGAGTCCAAGAGGGTCTTATGTTGCAGTTTTAAATAAAATTGATTTTGCTGTATTATTAGTTATTATTTGGCATTCTAATGTAAAATTTTTACCCAGATATGTAGTGAATGTACTAATAAAAAAATGAAAGTTCACATTGGGCTGGGGATAGCACAGTGGTACCATGCTTAACTTGCAAGCACAAGGGCCTACATTCAATTCCTGGGTACTGCTTACAAAAAAACAAAGACAATAAAGTTCACATGATAATAAGAAAGACAAAAGAGTGAAGAATCATTTGTTTGTAAATTTACTAAGGGATATTAAAAGTAACCATTAAGTTATGTGTTCACTTGTATAAATATTTATTTTATTTCTTATTCATGTACTAGGAGCCTCCTTGAAATTATTTTTATATGTTTCAGGTTTTTTTTTTTTTTTTTTTTGAGACAGGGTCTCGCTTTGTAGTTTAGGCTAGCCCTGAGCTCACTATGTAGCCCAGGCAAGCCTCGAACTCAGCAATCCTCCTGCCTCTGCCTCCTGAGTGGTGGGATTACAGGTGTGAGCCACCACGCCCGGCACTGTGGTATGTGGTACTGATTGCTGGTGGGTATGAGTCCCCGCCCAGCATTGTATGTGGTTACTGGGATCGAACTCAGGACCTTGCACTTGCGAGGCAGGTGCTGGAACCACTGAGCTAAATCTCTGGCCCTATTTCAGGTTTTTTTGAGACAGGGTCTCATAATACAGTCCAGTAGTAAATTTACTACTACCCAGTCTATCACTGAACTCACAGCAACCCTCCCGTCTCAGCCTTCCAACTGCTAGGATTATAGTTAAGTGCCACCATGCTCAGCATCGAATTTATTTTATACTCATTTGGATTTTGTGCGTTGTTACTTTCTAATACCAACAGTAGATGGTGGTACTTTGTATTTTCATTCTATATCCCAATCATTCCCTGTGAAAGTTTATGTGCATTTTCAGTATAAGTTTGATGCGCTTATTTAACGAAAAATAGAAAACAAAAATAACTTTAAAACATCTAAAGCCTCAATCTCAAAAACACTTCATCTCTGAGTTTGGAAATAAGTAGTTATGTTCTTCATACATATATAATTTTATATTTTGCTTTAACTTTGCTTTTTTTTTTTTTTTTTTCCTTTTTGAGACAGGGTCTCGCTTTGTAGTTCAGGCTGGCTCTGAGCTCACTATGTAGTCCAGGCAAGCCTCAAACTCAGCAATCCTCCTGCCTCTGCCTCCCGAGTGCTGGGATTACAGGCGTGAGCCACCACGCCCGGCATTGTGGTATGCGGTATTGATTGCTGGTGGGCGTGAGTCTCCACACCCAGCATTGTATGTGGTTACCGGGGATCCAACTCAGGACCTTGCACTTGCGAGGCAGGTGCCGGAACCACTGAGCTAACTCTCCGGCCCTAACTTTGCTTTTATGACCCTCAAAATTTTCAGTTTGCATACATATTGTATATAGGTATGTATACATATATGTGTGTGTGTACAGTGATTTTTCATATAAAGAATTTAATTAGACTTGTTTCTGAAGTGAAATAGGCATGCTTAGATTCTTCATGACCTTAAATATAGATCTCTTGTGACAATTTTTAAAGCACACTGTAATTCTCCAAGGTAAGGAAGGCCTATGCCTTCATTGTTAACCTCTATAAACAAAAGAACATAAGTGCTAAAAATACTGGAATACAAAGTAGGTGGGGTCTGCCTAGTATTGACCCCGCCACTTGGAGGGCTGAGGCAAGAGGACCAGTGTTAGTTCAAGGATCCCCCTGGGCTGCCTACTGAGTGCAAGGCCAACCTGAACTACAGGTTTCCTAACTCAAAACAAACAAAATAACAAGTAAATAAAATAATGGCAAATGCCATTGTCTCTGAGCTGCAGTTTAGGCGGGACTGCCCATTTCTGGTTGAATTAATGTAGATATGTTTGTCACAGTGGTTTTTCAGCACAGATAGGAAAGTATCTCGAGGGCGTTTAATCTTTTGTGTGTATGTGGTACCAGGAACTTTTTTTCATCCTTGTAACAAATGTTTCAGATGATTCCTTGCTATTCTTTAGGTAGGGCTCACTGTTCTACCTGTTTAATTTTGTTTTGTTTATTTGTCTGTATTACTTATATTCCATATCTAGAATCAGTAAACTGGGATCTGGAAGTGATTTTGAAGCTTATTTTCAGAGACTTGGGATTGCTTCAGGCAGAGCTCGTTACACTAAAAATAGGGTAAGCCATTTTATATTTTGCATATATAGCACATAATTAGCTTTTTGTTACTGTAATAAAACAAAATAAGTCAGCTCATAGAGAAAGAAAAGTATTTTAGTTTACTGTTTCAGAGACTTCCATCCATGAGCAGTTGACCCCGTTGCTTTTGGGCCTGTGCTAAGGCAGCACATTGAGCAGGGGAGCATGTGGTAGAAGAATGACATCACCTAAGACCATGCAGGAAACAGAAAAAGAGAGGAAGGGCTACCTGGGAACTGCTCATTCATGGGCACACCCCTGATAGTCTAAAACCTCTCTATCTAGGCATACTTCTTCAAAGTTTTACCACTTCCTAGGGGTGCCAAATCTGAGAACCAGACCCTTAGTAGATAGGCCTTTGGGCTCCCTGGAGTTCCATACTCTGGTAGCATTTCCTTTGCCTTCACTGGAGAGGAGCTGTGCTCTGAGATGTTTCACATGAGGCTTCAGGTTGAGCTCTGGCCTGTAGAGCTCTGGGGGTGCAGGTAAAACTACTTCTGTCCTTGGGGGCCGGAGATTTAGCTCAGTGGTTCCGGCACCTGCCTTGCAAGCGCAAGGTCCTGAGTTTGATCCCCGTAACCACATAGAATGTTGGGCGTGGTGACTCATGCCCACCAGCAATCAATACCACATACCACAGTGCCGGGTGTGGTAGCTCACGCCTGTCATCCCAGCACTCGGCAGGCAGAGGCAGGAGGATTGCTGAGTTCATGGCGGCTTGCCTGGGCTACATAGTGAGCTCAGAGCCAGCCTGAACTACAAAGTGAGACCCTGTCTCAAAAAAAAAAAAAAAACAAAAAACAAACTACTTCTGTCCTTGGAGATGGATCAGGAAGTAATTTGAGTTATTTCATCAGTTTTTCACAATTGAGATTATTCAGTGACATGGTAATTCAAGTAGTAATCCCAGGTACTTAGCTGGTTAGCAGTACTAAGTAATTCCTGTCCTTGATGCAGGATTTGTTGGAACAAGTCCTAGTCTTGTACACTTGGGTGTACTTTTCCTAAAAAAAAAAAAAAAGCATTTAGAGGACATATATATATATATATATATATATATATATATATATAATTATTATTATTATTATTTTTTGAGACAGGGCTTTGTAGTTCAGGCTGGCTCTGAGCTCACTATGTAGGCCAGGCAAGCCTTGAACTCAGGAATCCCCCTGTCTCTGCCTCCTGAGTGCTGGGATTACAGGTGTGAGCCACCACGCCCAGCACTATGGTATGTGGTACTGATGGCTGGTGGGCGAGAGTCACCACGCCCAGCATTGTATGTGGTTACTGGGATGGAACTCATGACCACTGTGCTTGCGAGCCAGGTGCTGGAACCACTGAGCCAAATCTCTGGTCCTAGAGGATGTATTTTTTTATTGAGGGTATACTAGGCTTGGAATTTTCCTTTTTTTTTTTTAAGTACTTGCATATTCTTACTCCTGCATACATAAGTCAAGGGCTCTTCAGTTGAAAATAAAGCAAATTTTCTTATTTTTCCCTTAATCCTCTTCTGTGTTCTACTAGACTAGTTTGAACCATTGCAAGCATCTTAATGATATGCAAGTACTTGGCTGTAATCAACATATAACAAGTTTTCTTGTCTATGTTACGAATTATGTCATAAACAAAACTCAAGATTGCACTACAGTTTCATCACTGTTTTAAATCCATTTTTAAATAAAAGTATAACACACCAATATCTGCTTTGACCATGATACACTTTAATTGGAACTTTGGTTATTCAGAGCACAACTAAGAGCAAAGGAGTAAAAAAAATGCTCCAGACTATTTCAAAACAGACACATGTACTGTGTAATTCTTACTACACAGTACAGTTATCCTTTGAATAACGTGTTTAAACTGTGAGTGCACTGAACTTACATGCGGGTGTTCTTGGAAGTTTGCTGTAATTTAAAAAAATGTACAGATGAACCACATAGGTCAGAAATACTGGGAAAAAGAGGCATATAATGAATGCATAAGATATATGTATATAATAGTTGTTTCATCATGCACTACCATAAAATAGGCAGTTTTATTTTAAATAATGTTTATCAAGACATACATTATAATCACTTTATGTGGTATTATTTGTAGTAGAAATATAAGCATGTATAAATTTGAGTGTTAAATCATCACTCCACACAGGAGAAATACTACTGTTAAGTTGGTTGCCCCATCTCATTGCTATTGTGGTGAGCTCAAGTGTTGCAAGTACTCATTTAAAATGCCTGATGCTCTTCATCCTTGCATTAGCAGTTTCTTCAGTGAGTGGCATTTCATAGTAAAAAATGATAATATATATATTTACATAATAAAACATCTTTCACCATATACAGTATGTATCTTACAAAATGTGCATGAGTTGGCTATCATGTTACTAGAAAGGCCTCTGTGGCAGGCTATTAGTAGTTTAGTTTGCAGAGTTTTTTTTTTTTTTTGGTTCAGGCTGTCTCTGAGCTCACTCTGTAGCCCAAGCTAGCCTCAAACTCATAGCAATCCTCCTGCCTCTGCTTCCCGAGTGCTGGGATTACAGGTGTGCGCCACCATCCTGGCACTGTGGTACGTGGTACCAGAGATCAAACTCTGGAACTTATGCTTTTGAGGCAGACACTGAAACCACTGAGCTAAATCCCTGGCCCACTAGTTTAGTCTTTGAGAGCAAAACTTAACTGTGAATTTATTTCTAAGGTATATGGATGTTTAGCTGTCAAAGATCTTGCATTTCCAAGTAACGGATAATTTTGAACTTTGCTAATGTACAGTTAGACTATATATTCTTTAATTTTAGTTATCAGAGATGGAATGGTGAACATTTTTCTGAAGCAGCATTTTGAATGAAAGGTCACATGAATGAATGAATGAATGTAAAATGTAAAATCTGAACATTTGGTTGTAATGCTTTAGTTAATTAGATTTTAACTGTTTTGCTTCATTGTGATAAAACATGGCATCACGTACTTTTGGTAGTCATTCTGATTATGTAAATAACTTGAATATTTAATATTTGTTTATCCTTATGCCTCTGTCCTTTTTTTTCAGAAAACAGATAAATACAGCAGCTACCCTGTATACCATACTATTTATGAGACGTTTGAATTGGTAGAGAATTTTTATGACCCGATGTTTAAAAAGCAGCTTTCTGTGGCTCAGTTACGAGGGGCCCTGGTGTATGAACTTGCAGACTCCATTGTCATTCCTTTCAATATTCAGGACTATGCAAAGGCTCTGAAAACCTATGCAACAAGCATTTTCCATTTAGCCAAGAAACACGACCAACAATTGAGAGACTATGCAGTATCTTTTGGTAAGATATTTTATAATCTTTAAACCAGGGCTTTAAAATATTTCCTGTCATGATCAGTGTATGCTGGTTCATTCTAGATTTTGTCTTTGCCTCACTTAGTAGTTCTAACTTTTGGACAAAACTTTAAACACTTATTTAGGAATTTGATTTAATTTGATATGTCTAGGGTAAATCCAGTATGACTGAATTTGCAGGACAAATTGGTCTGATAAATATTTTTCTTGTATTACTGCTTTTAGAAGCATTTTTGTTTTTAGGGGAGCAAAAGGAGAAAAGGACAATATTACAAAATGGCTAAAAAGTAGAGAAACAAAGATACCACCAATTCTACAACATATAAGCGTTAGTATTATTACCAGTTATTATTATTGTATACTCCTGGTTTCCCTAAAAATAAGACCTAGCTGGAAAATAGTCTAGAAAATTAGAGATTAAAAATGTCTGCCCCAGTCTCCCAAGTGCTGGGATTGCAGGCATGAATCCCACATCCTACTTTTTATGTGTTTTTATTTTTGGTTCCAGGAATTGAACTCAGGGCCTCATGCTTGCCAAACAGGCACTGTGCCGCTGAGCTAAATCCCCAGGCTTTTTGCTTTGTTTTTTGAGGTAGGAAAATCTTGAGCTCACTGTATAGCCTGGCTGGCCTCCCACTCTTAGCTCCTGGTGAACCTCCTGCCTCAACCTGCGTGCCTGTGATTACAGGGCATGTGCCACCACACTTGGCTTTATGATATTTTATAATGCTGTGCATGAATTTGCAGGAAGGCTGAGTAGAAAGATGGTTTCATCACTGAATCAGGCTTACCTATCAGTCTGCAAAGAAGAGGGCAGGAAAATGAATGTCTGACATGTGAATCCCTTGTGCTTACTCCTGTTGTACTTTTTGCTTTCATTTTAAAGATTCTCTGTTTTCTGCTGTGAAAAATTTCTCAGAGGCTGCTGCGGATTTTCATAGAAGACTTATACAACTTGATCTTAATAAGTAAGTTTAAGGTGCCTACTGTTGTGAAAAGCAGTCTGGTCATAGGAGTAATTTCCACTCATGTGAGCACTTAGCTCTAGAGTATTGCTGTTCAGTTACAGTGTTTGAGCCAGCAGCATCAGCCTGACCTCAGGGGTGTTAGAAACGCAGTCTTCAGTCTCTGTCCAGCACAAGATGGATTCAGATTCTGCTTTGTATTAAGACCTGTGGGTGGTTTATACTCACATTAACCTTTGAGAGACACTGCTCTGAATAGTAAACCAAAAACTAATTCCAAGACAAGGACCAGACAAGTGGGTGGTACACATATATAAGACTGAGACAGGAGGATCATGAGTTCAAGTCCTGCCTGGGCAAGTTGGTAACTTAATAAGATCCTGTCTCAGAATTAAAAAAAAAAACAAACAGCTGGGCGTGGTGGCTCACGCCTGTAATCCCAGCACTTGGGAGGCAGAGACACAGGAGGATTGCTGAGTTCGAGGCTTGCCTGGGCTACATAGTGAGCTCAGGGCCAGCCTGAACTACAAAGCGAGACCCTGTCTCAAAAAAAAAAAAAAAAAGACAAAGATCAAAGGCTTATCTTTAAGAGTTTGTACAGTGAGAATTCTCACCATAGCTGGTAATGTCTATTTCTATGTGCATTTGTAATGTTTAATTATAGTTGTTATCTAATATTATTATGCATCAGTTTTTAAGTTTTTATTGATACTCTTTTTCATTTCATAAACTTTCTTGGAACTCTGTGGGTCAAGACCCTTTAAAGGTATATTCCGAAGAAAATACATGATCAGAAACTGTCCCGCAGTATAGTTCATATGGCGTTTACTTTTTCAGATGTACTCAGAAAGCAATGTCAGTAGTTTTAAAGAGCCTTTCTTTTCCCTTGGATAGTAAGAGTG
Source organism: Thryonomys swinderianus (assembly GCA_004025085.1). Classification (NCBI taxonomy): domain Eukaryota; kingdom Metazoa; phylum Chordata; class Mammalia; order Rodentia; family Thryonomyidae; genus Thryonomys; species Thryonomys swinderianus. The sequence goes on along the minus strand of PVIC010034792.1, from coordinate 7,420 downwards.
ACTGGAGTGTTTGATTCTCCCTAATAAAAATAGAGAAAATCTGACGATTCCCAGTGTGATGGTGATCCCCAGTCCACAGTGTGCCGCTGTCTCGGCCTTTCTTACAGATCCCTGAAATCTCCATTTCATTTTTGTTTCAGCCTTCACTCTCCCACCTTTCTTCCCTAGTAGGACACAGTGACTTCCCAGGTACGATGTGCTCCTTCACTCTGTCTACCTGTCCAAGAGGTCTGGTTGTACTATAGAGAAGTAAAGAAGGTCTTTCAGTTCTATTTGATCAGTAGCCTTTAAAATCCATTTCTGAAATAGGATTCTAAATGCTAGAAAGGTGCTGCTGCTGTTTTATGTAGCTCATCACATAAGCAAACTGTGTTCATATGAATTTTATTAAAAGTGGATCGATTTATTTTCCCACGCCTTATCAATATTATTTGAAACATGGTTCCATGGTGAAGTTTTAATTATATCTTTCTTGTTCTCAAAGTCCCATTGCAGTGAGGATTATGAATGACCAGTTGATGCTCCTGGAAAGAGCCTTCATCGATCCCCTGGGTTTACCAGGAAGACAGTTCTACAGGTGAGGAAACAATGGGCAAACTGTTGTAGCACCTCACTGTGACCAGGAGCAGTGCACCCGAAGTCTGTTTGAAACCGATTCCATCAAGAGTGGCATAATGGGGCCGGACATTTAGTTCAGTGCTTCTGGCACCTGCCTGACAAGCCCCAGGTCCCTGGTTCCATCTCTGGTAACCACATATAACAGTACTGGGCGTGGTGGCTCACACCCACCGGCAGTCAGTACCACATACCATAGTGCCAGGCATGGTGGCTTACGCCTGTAATCCCAGCACTCGGGAGGCAGAGACAGGAGGATTGCTGAGTTCGAGGTTTGTCTGGGCTCCATAGTGAACTACAAAACGAGACCGTCTCAAAAAAAAAAAAAGTAGAATAATGAAGAGTATAATGAAGGACATGTTAATGACTCCTATAGTAGTATAATGTGTGACAGCAGGAAAATAGATTACACATTGTTCTGTTAACATGTATAAATGATGTGATATTTCCAAGTCTTTATAACACAATGTTCAAACCACAAACTTTTTTTTTTTTTTTTTTGAGACAGGGTCTTGCTTTTGTAGTTCAGGCTGGCTCTGAGCTCACTGTAGCCCGGGCAAGCTCGAACTTGGCAATCCTCCTGTCTCTGCCTCCCGGGTGCTGGGATTACAGGTGTAAGCCACCATGCCTGGCACTATGGTATGTGGTATTAATTGCTGGTGGGCGTGAGTCGCCATGCCCAGCACTGTATGTGGTTACTGGGATCGAACTCAGGACCTTGCACTTGTGAGGCAGGTGCCAGAACCACTGAGCTAAATCTCCGGCCCCAAACCACAGACTTTTAGAAAGGCTCTTGGAGCTCATCTAGTTCTCTCATCTATAAGAATCCTCTTTATAGACCCTCCCTCAGGTAAATAGTTGTGTGCAGTCTCTTCACGGCTTCCAGTGCAGTGCAGTCGTAGCTTCCACAAGAGCCCATGCTATTTCTTAGATGCAGTGTGTAGTTTGATCTTTGCTTCCAACCTCTTTTTCTATTCACTCAGCTCAAGCTTGCTCACGCTTCCATTCTTCTCTTTTACTTCCTCAAATATACTTTGCCACTGCAGAAGAGCCTGAATAACAACAGAAACTTTTCCAGTGATGGACGGCTCATGTCTTCATGGGAAGCCCTTTCCTTTTCAGGGAAGCACTAATGTTGATGTCTCTTATTTTGTAATGTTATTGCACGGATCCTGCTTTATTCTCCAAAGTCACATAAAGTGATCTAGCTCTTTCTATGTAACATTCTAGGTTTTAAAGATGATTGTGGCATTCTTCTGAAGAAGTAATACTGTTTCTTTCTAGATCTCTATGTCATGTTTCTTTCCATATCTTTCTGTGTGCCTCTGGATTTATCTCTATTTTCTCAAGGTCTTTTTAAAATTGGTTCCTTGTGCCGGAGATTTAGCTCAGTGGTTCCGGCACCTACCTCACAAGCCCAAGGTCCTGAGTTCCATTCTGGTAACCACATACAATGCTGGGTGTGGTGATTCATGCCCACCAGCAATCAGTACCACATACCACAGTGCTGGGTGTGGTGGCTCATGCTTGTAATCCCAGCACTCGGGAGACAGAGGCAGGAGGGTTGCTGAGTTCCAGGCTTGCCTGGGCTACATAGTGAGCTCAGGGCCAGCCTGAACTACAAAGTGAGACCCTTTTTCAAAAAAAAAAAAAAAAAAAAAATAATTGTTCCTTGGTGGAAAGGTGCAAATTGGAAAGTTCCTACCATTGAAAGTCAGGAAGTCTGTGTTCAAGTGTATATGCAGATGTATGACTTAGAGTAAGTCGCTCTGGGGTTTTCCCATCTGACATAAAATTATGAAAATTCTACTTTCTACTTTATGATGCTACCTATTGTCAAATACCACATAAAAATAGTTCTATATGTTATCTAAGTCTGTTTTTGTTTTTTTTTTTGGTTGTACGGGGATCAAACTCAGGCCCTTGTGGATTCAAGGTTGGCGTGGTACCACTTGAACTAAATCCCCAGCCCTGTCTAAATCTTAATGATTTTAACATTTAAATAATTATAAGCATAAGGTTTTAGAATATAACTGTGCTACCTACTAAATGTGGCTTGAGAAAATTACTTCTCAGCCTGATTCCTCAACTGTAGGTATAGATTATAAATTGCTTTTACCTATAGGCTTGTGGATGTAAGGCATGTACACAATTTAGCTCAAAGAGGGATATACTCAGTAAAAGGCAGCTATTCTTATTAATAAGAATATAAACATGTTTATTCATTGATGCAAATGTCATAGGAAACATCAGTTAAAGTTTTCATGTAATGAAAAGTTGAAGGCAGTATCTCCAATTTTAATCTTCTTTACTTCTGTTCATGAACTCATTTCTCTCCACAGTACTGATCACAAATTAAACTGAATGAGAATGGAATCAAATTTCCCTGTAAGGGCAACATTGAGTCTGTTGAATTTGATTCAGCTCTCATCCAACTCAGTTTGTGACCTACACTGTAGAAGGAATAAGTTCATGAAATGAAGTACCAGTATATGTGTTTTTAAACTTTATACTACTTATAATCAAAACACACATAAAGTTTCAATTCTGTTGAATCATGTAGAATATAAGATATTTCTCAATATTCTGTAATTTACTTCACATCCAGTGACATTTTTTTTCAGAGAACGTCAGTATTACAACTTAGTATAATTTTAGTGCATTTATATGTGTATATAAAATTTGTACATATTTACATAATGTTAGTACATTTATACATTGTTATATAAATATTATCTATATACTTGCTATTACATTCATATTTGTTCTGTGTGCAGATATAATTTATATATACATAACTTTATATAGAACCATTTGTATTGATAGAGATGGAACATTTTTATTCTACCTGAGAGATCTTTATATGTAGGTTTAGTTCTTCATTTTTCTGACCTACATCCTTAGCTCTGCTTTTGTTGAGAGCAGGGGTCACTCATGACCCAGGATGGCCTTCAACTTGGTGTCTGCCTGCTTAAGTTTTCCAAGTAGCTGGATGAGAGGCATGTGCTACCATGCTTGGCTGGCTCTTCATTTCACCTGCTGCACACCACTTAGCTTTGCAACTTCAACTACTACTTACTGAGATAGTTAGATGCTTCTTTTCTGCCACTTCTTTTCTGTTATGAAATGTATTCTTGTATTGTATGTGAACACTGTTATCTCCATAAGCAGGACCTTGTGTTCCAGAGCTAACACATTTTTTAGTATATGTGCTGCCGAAGCGAGCACGCTAACACATTTTTAAATTCCCACTCCAAACTGTCTTCTAAAAAGAACACACTATATATATATTTTTTTTGAGACAGGGTCTCACTTTGTAGTTCAGGCTGGCTCCGACCTCACTGTGTAGCTTAGGCAAGCCTCGAACTCAGCAATCCTTCTGTCTCTGCCTCCTGAGTGCTGGGATTACAGGCGTGAGCCACCATGCCCGGCACTGTGGTATGCAGTATTGATTGTTATTGGGCCTGAGTCTCCACGCCCAACATTGTTTGTGGTTACCGGGGATCAAACTCAGGACCTTGCGCTTGTGAGGCAGGCGCTGGAACCACTGAGTTAATCCTCCGGCTTAAACACACTATATTTTTAAAGACACGTTTTCAACTGTCAGCCAAACATTGAGACTATTTGAAAGCAGTTCATGTTGCTATTTTTAGTGTCCCTACAGTAGTGTAGAAATAATTTTTTACTTCATAATTATATATATATATTTTATACTTCTCCTTGCCCAATAAAGTAAGAGAAATGTAGCTATGATACAAACTTTGGCTATCTAGAATTTTTCATTTATTTTAAATGGCAAATATTTCTTTTAGGCACATCATCTTTGCTCCAAGTAGTCACAACAAATACGCTGGAGAGTCATTTCCTGGGATTTATGATGCTATGTTTGATATTGAAAATAAAGCAGACCCACATTTGGCCTGGATAGAAGTAAAGAAACATATTTCCATCGCAGCTCTTACAGTTCAAGCAGCTGCAGGGACATTGAAAGAAGTATTATAGAATGTCTCAGTAAAGTGACTATTAAAGGTATTGCTCTTAATCTGAGGATAAAATTTGTCATTTTTGATGACTCAAAGCCAGAGGGCTCTAAAAATCTTGATTTTCATGTCATGTTTTTAGATTTCTACCTTGTTCTTCCATAGAAAGCTTTTGGTTCTTGCATGCTCAACAAAACTGAAAATGGAGACAACTCAAATATCCAACAACATATAAGTTGATAAATTATGGTATATCCCACAATGAATTTCTAGTCAGCAATGTAAAAGTGAAAGAACTGTCAATACATGCAGTCTGACTGTGAGCATATACAGTGCTGAGTTAAATAAGACAGAAATGAGTAAATAAGGTAAAACATACGAAGGCATGGCAAACTGTCCACAGAAATCGGTGATTAGGCAGTGCTAAGGGGAGAGGACAGCTGCAAAGACAAGAGTCGGGCGTGGTGTACACACCTGTAATCCCAGCACTCAGGCTGAGGTGGGAGGATCATCCCTGGTTTGAGGCCAGTTTGGGCTACGTAGTGAGATCCTGCCTCAAAAAACAAAATAAAAGGAGCATTCTGTGTCTTCAGCTCTGTTAGTTACACAGGTGTGCATACATTTGCTAGACTAATCAAACTGTAAACTTAAAATGTATACATTTTACTATATGAAAAGTATATCCCAATAAAATTGATTTTTAAAAATCCCATAAAAATAAACATCTGTGTAGAGAAACCAGAAGAGTATATCTTCTCTTGTAAAATCACTATGGAATCCAAATGGTCAGAAAAAAGTCAGTAATATCTTTACATTTGGTACTTTCGGTTTTATTGAATAAACATTAAATAAGCTTGGTGAAAGAATTTGCCAAAAAACTAAATTTTAATACCTATCAAAATTATGTGAAAATCTACAAGCTTTTACACAGAATTACCAGAATTACCAGAAAACATGATTAAATCTTAAAACTAATAAACCTGGTTGTTCAGTTACTTTACTGAAATGAGTGGAGAATCAAAAATTTAAGGAGCTCCTATAGGCAGGTACACTAAAAAAAATGGTGCAGTTTGCAACTTATTGTTCCTTTTGCTGGTAAATTATTTTGTCCTCTTAATGAATAGCTCATCATTAGCGACAGCATGTGATTCTGTGGTATGCCTCATACGCACTCCCTGACACTGGGTTATAAGCCCTGTGCCACACCATGTTCAACATTTGGAACATGTGTTTGAACACTTGTTCTCAAAGCTTTTCCCGTAAGCATTTGTTGTCAGTTGAATTTGCTGTTAAAACGCCCTTCTTGGGCCAGAGATTTAGCTCAGTGGTTCTAGCACCTGCCTTGCAAGTGTCAGGTCCCTGGTTTGATCCTGATCTCGGTAACCACATAAAATACCAGGCATGTTGGCCATGCCCACTGACAATCAGTACTTCATACCACAAATGCTGGGCTTGGCTCAAGCCTGTAATCCCAGCACTCAGGAGGCAGAGGCAGGAGAATCGCTGAGTACGAGGCTTGCCTGGGTTACATAGTGAGCTCAGAGCCAAGCTGAACTACAAAGTGAGACTGTCCAAAAAAGAAAAAATTTGCATGTCTTGTGGACCACTCAAAGAAAAAGTCACTTGCAATCAGAGGTTCCACTGTAGCAGGGACACTTAGGGTTTTACTTAAATTGTAAGGATCTCATTAATTCATAAATTGCAATCAGCCTTAACTTAAAATTTGTGAATTTTCCAGCCAAGCAGAACTTCTCTAGGGCCAAAGTCCTGGCCCTCTCTCTACCCCAGGGAACTTGCAATGAGTGCATTTTCAGGGAGGGGTAGATCTGGATTTTGACCCTCCATCCTAGGAGGAGAATGAGGCCTGTCAGTCACTGCTATCTGGAAGTGTAGTTTTTTCATTGATGGCGCTGACCTTTGGTGACGGTGTCCTTGCACGCTTTTTGAGGTCCAGTCCTGTCTGCCTACAACATTATCTAGCTAGCTTTTCTACCTATAATAATGGAGCTTGTTACTTTTGTTTTTTTTTCATACTGGGGACAGAATTCAGGGCCTTCACCCTGAACTACATCCCCAGCGCTTGAGATGGGTTCTCCCTAAATTGCTTAAACTGGGCTCCAACTTGATCTTCCTGTCTCAGCCTCCAGGGGCTTTGATCACTGTCATGGACCACCACACCTCAAAGATACTTGTAAAATGCTTGGTGATGCAGCTTTTATAAACATACTGTTTTAGCCGCTTACTATCTCAGCAGGGTGGATGTGCCCCACATTCCTGGCAACTCTGCCATCAGGCAGGAGGTCGACAAGCCTGGACATGATCCCCACTTCAGGAAACTATAAAAAAGCCACAATACTATTATTTGAACCAAGAAAGGAAAGAATTATTAATACCCTTATGTTAACAAATCACACTATGCAGTGTTAAAAAATGTGTGGAGTTGGGGCTAAAACTAACTGTTAGAATGTACTTGCCTACTGCACCTGAAGCCGAGTTTGATGCCCAGCACACACACAAAAGCCCCCAAACTGTGCTGTATATTATATTTAACAGTTACTACACCTTACTCATTGATTCAGACACAATGGTCTGTGGTAGACTTGTGTGGTATTGTCAATTTAACTTTCTTTCACATTTTTCTGTTAACTTTGTTTATATGGGATGGGAGGCCCATTAAAATGGAGTAGGGGGCCGGGCGTGGTGGCTCACACCTGTAATCCCAGCACCGGTAGGCAGAGACGGGAGGATTGCTGAGTTCGAGGCTTGCCTGGGCTACATAGTGAGCTCAGAGCCAGCCTGAACTACAAAGCGAGACCCTGTCTCAA
>PVIC010034791.1:0-18793 GCA_004025085.1 Thryonomys swinderianus | reverse complement strand
TCTCGGGGGACCCGACTTGGTTGACGAGACAGATTCTATGGGGTGTGTGGTTATTGGGGTGAATGTAACACATTTGGTGCTCCAGGCAGGAGTTGGGTTTTATCAGTCAGGAGATAAGTAAAATAAACGCATGGGTCAGGTGGCCCTGCTGCGTGGTTAACGTTGGAAGGGGGTGGGGGTGGGGTACAGTCACTCAATGTGGGAAAGAGAAGGGAATTCAATGAACTTATCAGCGTCTCCCTTAAATGATCATTTACTGCCATCCCCAAGGGCTTTATCTTCCCCACATCCAACTCCAGGCCCTGTTCTCTACGAGAAAGTTATGCAACGTGATATAAAGGAATTGTCTTCGTAACACCCATAATTGAAAACAAAGGCAGAGAGAAGAAAGACACCCCACGTCCTTGAAGGGCCAGACAGTGCTGGATGTTCGACACACACATTATCTCATTTAATTCACCCGGAAGCCCGGTGGGTGCCTATTTCCAGCTGGGCATGTTGATAACACATCTGCAGATCTTCATGGTGAAGCCTCCTGGGAGGCCGTGGTGTTCTTGAGTCCCGATGAAATCTGTGCCCATGTATCTGGGCAATACCTAAAGCTCTGAGCTTGTCTTTCCACCTCCGGATCACTTCTCATTGTGCCGTCCACGTGGAGACAAGCAATTCGCTTTCACTGACAGAACAAATAAAGTGGGGGGCGCGCCCCTCTTCAAAGGCTGCTGCTCGGTCCAAGGCTCTGCAGGCCCAACCTCCGAGCTCCTTGCGGACGGAGTGTTCGCAGATTCCTCTAGGTGGCGGCACCTGCTCCCCCCCGGATCCTTTGGGTAAGTGAGTACCGGGGGCCCTCTTGGCGGGGAGATCCCGTGCGCGCCTCCTCGGGTGGCCGAGTTATCAGACCCCTCGGCCACCCACACGCTGGTCATGAGGGTCGCGTTGTGTACTGCTCATCACTGCACACGGGGAAAACGCGGTGGCAGATGTGATTGAAGGTGCCGGGATGGGAGACGACCCGGGCTTCTCCCGTGAGCTCACTGCAGAGAGCGAGGGAGGAAGGCGAGCGGAAGGGGGGTGCGGGGCCCCAGAGTCTAGAGACCCCGCTGCTGCGATGGAGTCTTCCCCGGTGCTCCGCTGATACCCGCGTTAGCCTCGTGAGATCCATTTTGGACTTTCGTTTTTAAATTTTTTTTTTTTAAATTTATTGGTACATTCTAGTATGCATTTGGATCACATTCATTATTGGGAGTTTTTAATCTGTACATGATGTATATCTTTATTGTCATTTTCCCCCTTCCCCCGTTTCCTTCAACCCCTCCACCTCTCCCTATTAATAAATACTGCTTCAATTTTTAATTCTTTTCTCATTTTTCTCATCTGTCTTTTCTTTACCTTCTTCCTCTCCCACTGCCCCTTCTCCCCTGGGCCTTTTCTCTCTATTTCACATTGTCTATTGTTCCTTTTTGTCCTCATTTACACTTTCAGTTTCTCACATCAGAGAAACAGTTCAGTATTTACACGTGTGCCCTATTTATTTCACTTAGGAGTAGGGCCCTGCATCCATTTAGTTATAAATGTCTCTGGTTTATCATTCTTCATGGTAGTACTGTGTTTTATAAAAACACCCAACATCTTCTTTCTCCAGTCACCAGTTGATGGGCATTTGGGCCATTACAGGTGTGCCACTATAAAACACAGGTGTGTAAATATTGCTGTGGTCTGATGTTTTTAGTTCCTTTTGCTAAGAGACCCAGCAGGGGCATGGCTGGGTCAAACGGGACCTCTGATCCTGGTGTTCCGAGGAATCCACTGTGAGGATTTCCCTGGTAGTCGCACCAGTCCACACGCCCGCCGAAGGCGGAGAAGGACTTCTAGTCTTCAGGGTTCACAGATAACCAAGGGGTGCTGTTTTAAGCCACTGGATTCTCACGATGTGCAAACAGCTCACCCCCTCTTTGTGTTTGTCAGCGGGGCTCTGGAGACCAGGGTGGAAGAGGGCCCTGAGTGCTGCAACTGAACTCAGGGTCCTGTGGGCACGGTGCCAGCCTTGTTCCCAAGTCCCAAGTGGCCCACGGGGTTGGACACAGCCTGGACATCTGGGCAAACAAAGGAGCCTTTTGAGAATAGGCTTTAGAGAAGGAGACTTTGAATGATTAATTGAAGACACTGGGCCTCAGTATCAACTTGCTTAGCGTGAGCCTGGCACTCCTGTTCATGCCAACGTGCTCCCTGCACGTCGGAGCTCACCTGGGTGCTCTCCAAGAGTTTGTGAAGAGAGAAAATTGATTCTTTGATTGATTATTTCTCAGCGTTCCAAGAAGGGTTTATGATGCCTTAAAATATTAAAGAGAGCAAGCTGAAAGTAATGAAATAAAACCTCATTAAAAGGAGTGGAGAAAGAGCTGCATAGGCTGCTGACATGGGAAGTGCAGGTGAGTCGGGTTTGTCTTGTTTCTGGCTCCACCCTGGGTCTTGAATTCCTGCTGCAGAAGGTACACAGCCCATATTGACTCAACTACCCCGGTTAGGGCTAATCTGTAGATCCAAAGTGAATTGGAGGGGCTTCCTGAGAGGGATGAATTATTTATCAGGGTCGGCTCCTTGTGAATTCATAAGCTAAAAATGTCAATAGATGTTTGATCTCCAGAAATGTCTTTTACAATTAGGCCAGAGATAGTTGAAGCGTGTGCCCCGCTTGTTAGAGACAGGCGGAGGCATGCCGGGTGGGCAGTCTATGAAAGGACTGAGATTCTGGGAGCTGGGGCCGCGGGGCAGGTGGCTTTCAGACACAGAGCTGGTGTTTGCAGATCATTTGAAGCCCTCTTTCAGTGTCATCTTTGGGACAGCAGGGGAAGCCCCGAAGGCAGCAGGGGGAAGAGGACTTGGCTGTCATTGGATGCAGGAAAGAGACACCCCCATGTCCAGCCCTAGTGTCTCCTCCGCCTCTGGTTCAGCCACTCTGTGTTATTGATGCTAATGACCCACGTAATGGCCCTGCAGGGAGGGTGTCAAATATGCAAACGACAGCTTTTGCAGGTGCCACAAATCTGTGGAGCCTGGCAGTCAAACACAGAAGGGCCCGGATCACTGAAGGACTCAGGAGTGGGGATGATAAAATGTAGTTCAGCACGGACAAAGGTGGAATAATATGTCTCGGAACAAACAATCAGGAGGGAAAGCTGCTGAGGGAATGGGTTTGTGTGTTGCTGAGCAGGGACCAGAGACGGCCCACGTGGCAGCCAAAGAGTTGGCAGAGGGAGGCCAGAAAGGGCGGGAAGGAGCCCCAGAGAGCAGGACGGAGGCCAGTTAACTTCACCTTCTGGGGACCCAGTGTTCCATGAACTGCCACTTTTTTTTTTTTTTTTTGAGACAGGGTCTCACTGTGTAGTTCAGGCTGAGCTCACTATGTAGCCCAGGCAAGCCTCAAACTCAGCAATCCTCCTGTCTCTGCCTCCCGAGTGCTGGGATTACATGTGTGAGCCACCACGCCCGGCCATACTTTTTTTTTTTCAGTCTAAGGTTAAATGAGGAAAAAAGGGTTCACTGTGATTATATCAAATATAAGCTACTTGTTATATTTATGAGATAATTTCTTTTCTGTTTATTTTCTATTAAATGCCTTTGCTTTTTATAAAATGCTATTGGTAATATCGTACAAGTTAGCCCTAGATTTACTTTATCATTCTTGACAAAGTAGCAACTGTGACAATCCAACGTTATGGTTTAGATTTACAGTATTCCCCCAAATCTCATGCTTTTGTTAGATGACTGGATCATGATGATACTCATCAATGGACTCATCAGTTCATTCATTCTTTGATGAGTTTAGTCAACAAATGTGCCATTGGGAGGTGGGTCTGGCTAGAGTGGGTCACTGGAAATGAGACCAGATGGGTGTATTTTTGTTGTTGTTTCTCCTTTCTCTGCTTCCCAGCCACTTTATGATGAGGAGCTTCCCTCCATCACACCCTTCCGCCATGCTGTTTCTGCCTTACAGCCAGATTTCCATGGACTGAACTCACTGGAACCAGGAGCCAAAGTAAACCTCTCCTCCTTTAAGTGTCGAGTATTGTGTGTCGACAGTGAGAAAGTTGTCTAAAGTGCCTACTAATGTTCCTATTTTTTTTCTAAAAAATTGTGATTGTGGTTTCTAACTTTGAAGAACTTTCTAACTCAATGACGCCAAGCTTCTAGTAGTCATGCACCTATTTAGTTCCCTGTCATGTAGAATAGAACTGAATGATGAAAGCAACAGGATATTGAGAATACTATGGTGTATGACTTCCAAGGTGACATCATCACTATAGCTGCCCCCTTATGCTCCCTTTTGCCATCTCTACAGTAGGGAAAACTGAGACCCAGAAGGGGGTTCACGTGTGGTAGAGACAGGATTCAAACTTGGGCACTTGGGCTCCCAACACCGTGCACTTAATCACTCTTTCTCATGAGCAGGGGCCCTGACTCACTGATGCCAGCCTCCTCTCCATAGCGTATGCTGCAGTTTTATAACTGGGGAAACTGATGACCAATGTAACGACAACCAGAGTGTCCGCAGTAGTCTCTGGGTGGATGGACGGATGGATATATGGTGGAATGTGATCCTCTGTAAATGGCACAGGAGAGAGGTGGATGACCCACAGACGTGTCCTTCTTCTTTGACACACGCATGGCTTGGGGTAGTAATGGTGTCCCCGAGACGCGTCCCAGGAAAGGGACCTGGCTTTGTGCTGGGCAGCTTTTCATGTGTGTCACCCACTGACTGCAGTGAGGGTCCGGCATCCAGGCTGGTCTTTGCTGCCCATTCTGATCTGTCCCCACCCTCTGCACCTCTGTCGTCTTACAGAATGTGCCTGCTGCCTTTCCTCTTCTCCCTTCCCGTTTTCTCTCCTTTCCTCTCTCTATAGGTTAGTTGCCTTCTTTTGAGAGAAGTCTCTTTGGGTTCTTTACACCATTTTTAAGTTGGATTATTTTCTTACTTTTGAGTTGTTTGAATGCCTTTGATATTTTAGATATCAACCTCTTTTCGAAAGCGTGGCTAGCAACATTTTCTCCCATCCTGCAGGTGGTCTATTTACTCTTTTGATTTGTTTCCTTAGCTTTGCAGATAGTTTTAGTCTGATAAAATCACATTTGCCCATGCTTCTTTTGTTTTCTTGCCTCTAATTTTAGCTTTATATCTAAAAAAATACCTATTGCCTAGACAAATGACATGATATTTTTCTCTTATGTCTTCTTGTAGTAGTTTTACTGTTTCAGGTCTCTCTTACATTTTTAGTCTTTAATACATTTTGCATCAATTTTTGTGGATGTTGAGATAAAGACCAGGGATCGTTCTTCTGCATATGGATCCAATTGTCCCAACACCATTGGTGGAACAGACTGTCCTTTACCCATTGTGCGTCCTTGGAACCTTTGACATCTTTGCTTTCAGGTGGTTTCAGTCAGTTTCAGATGTAGCTAGCTACCCCACCCCACCCCCACTACCCCACCCCCACCACAACAAATTCACCAACCAACAGGAATGCTTATAAGATGTGTAGCTCTCAAAACTTATCTGAAAGTGTATATTTCTATGTGTTTTGGCTCTGGAGAGTGGCTTAGTAAACCACATGATCTTAATTTAATCTATGTGTAGGGGTTGCTATGAGCTTGGGAAGAGAGAAGAGGGGATGTGACGGAGAAAGCATCGCGTTAGGGTGATGTCCTGTCCTGTCACTTACTCATTCTGTCCACCCAGGAGAATTTCTAAACTCTGGGCACCAACCGCCCTGTTCCCTCCCAGGCACACGCTCCCTGGCTGCGTGGGTTCTGTGGCTGTTTCTCAAATGCGTTAGGCAAGGGCTCGCCTCGGGGCTTCCACACCATCTCCTGTCTTTTTGCTGGACACTTTGCCTTCAGATGCCCTCTGCCTCTTGACTCCCGAGGTCCCCTCTCCACGAGGACTGCCTTGTTTTCTCTCATCTGTTCCCTGTGAGGCCCCTTTGCTTTGCTCAGTCTTCTTTACAGAATATTTACCATCTTCTTGCAGGCCAGGTATTGCTTTTACTTGTTTATTGCTTGTTTTCAACTGGCAGAATATAAGCCACGCGAGGGCCCCAATTTTTGTTTTGCACAATGCCATAGCTCTGTAAGTAGCTATTGAGTGAATGAGTCAACCAATGTGTGCATGAGTGGAACCCTTCAAGGCAGCGCTTGGCATACTATAGGCACCCAGGAAATATAGCTGGTATGGTGGCTCCCTAGATGGCCCCAGGTTACTTCCTCCTGGGGTTGTTAATTTAGATGGCCCACTTTCTCTATTTTCCAGACCTGGACATACTGCTCCCTTCTCCATCCTTTCCACGCTTCCCCAGTCACTTCTAAGACCCCCAGGGTCCCAGGTGACCACCTGCTTCTGTTTTCCAGCTGGGACTTCAATGGCAGTGGGGACCTCATGGCATGCAGAAGTGTCCCTGCAGCCTCCGAGGCTGCCGTCTCCTGCAGCCTGGTGCTTCACTGCCTCCCTGCCAGGTGCGGTAGGTGCTGCCACTTCTGTTTTCCCTGACTTCTTCCTCTCTCTGCTCTCCCCATATGCTTCCCATAAACACTTAGGAAACGTCTCCTTCCTGCCATCTGTACCTATGGCTCCTCTTGACCTGGAAGGAAAACAGCTTCTGGTACACATTATCTACTCTCTCGGCTTCTGTAAGTATGGTGCTTTTAGATTCCATGCATAAGTGAGATCACACAATATTCCGTGTTCTGGACCTGCTTTATTTCACTTAGCATAATGTCCTATAAGTTCACTTACATTGCTACAGTAGCAAGGTTTTCTTTATGTTTAAGGGCTAATATCCTGTTATCTGATTGTTTGTCCATCCGTCCATCTGTCTATCTATGTGTCAGTTACCATAATTTCTTCATCTATCCACCCACAGATGAAAACTTGCGGTGTTTCTTCATGTTGGCCATTGTGAACAGCTCTGCAGTAGCACAGGAGGCAGACATCGCACAGAGACACTGGCTTCGCTGCCTTCAGGTTCACACCCAGAAGTGGGATTGCAGGATCTTCTGCTTTTAATGTTTTGAGGAACTTTTGTACTCTTGTCCAGCTTCCTTTGAACTCATCTCTTCTTTCAATAAGAGACACACAGTTCCTCCACCCCAGGCCACACAGATTCCTGTATGCTAATAGATGTCTTCAGGTTCCCCACACCTGATCTTTACTTATTTTAAGCGAGGATCACTTTCCTGAGCACGGAAAAAATCAAAACAAGTCAGTTGAAAGAAGCATCATGGAGCAACAAGATGACTCAGTGACGGCATGTGGGTAGACTGCTGCTCTTTTAGAAGGTCCGGCTCTACATGGTTAGGCTACTTGTACAATCTGACAGATGGCCCACGGTCACAGGGCATTGCTAATCTTGTCACGACGAAATCTATCAAGTGCAAAATTCTCCCGAGCAGATGTGAACTCCAGTCTCTTCCCCACATGGGGCTCAATCTCTTCACAAGAGTGCTTTGGTGGGATTTATAGGCAAACAGTTGCAGGGTGGAGAGAGGGTGATTGTTATTAGTATTAATTACGACCACTTACATTCATCTCTTACTTTATGCCTTTTCAATAACTATCCACAGATGTCCCCTCATTCGATTCCCCTGGCATCCCTGTAAAGCAGACATCAGATGGAGGCAGGAAGACCTAGAAAGGCAAGCGAGGAACTCTCTCTTCTCAAGGAGTCAGATTAAGTCTACAACGAGGTTACAGTCAGAAGACTGTCCTGGGGTGAGTCTCCAGGCTGGGTGAGGTGGAAGCTAGACTAGGCTTGGCCCCAATCTGAAGATGTCTTTGGAAAACAAAGACTATCCCTTTACCAGAAGTACTCTTAGCTGGGTTGCTACGGGGCCCCCTAGTGGTGTCCTTACATTTGTGCTTGCCCAGCATCCACCTGTCCTCCATGCAACAACGGGGTGGGTGGAGGATCCTAAGTAGTATGTCAGAACAGAGCCCTCCCCGGTCTCCGCAGCCCCTTAGAGTGAGAGAATAGCCGTAGCAGACCCTTGTGACCTGGCCACACTGGCCCCTTTTGTCGTATCTCCCCCAAGTTTGCTTGCTCACTCCGTGCCCACCTCGGCCTCCCTGGTGTCCCACAGACCTGACTTACTGCCCTTCAGGGCCACCTTGGCTCCTGCACCTTTGGCTGGGCTCCTCTCCCATCTCAGCTCGGCTGACACCTTTGTGGCCTTCATCCCGCTCAGATCTCACCTGCCCAGTGGAGCTCGTCCTGACTCCTCAACACCTCCCTTCCTGCTGTTCTCCTTCATTTTGGCCTGTTCGGTGTACTACTTTCCTCTATCACATCGCGATCATCTAGCCTAGTTAGGTATTAGGTTCTCAGGGCTTCTGTAACAAATCACTGCGCGATTCATTAACCCCTTAAAGCATCTGAAGTTTCCTCTCACCGTGCAGGAGTCGGAAGATAAGGTGTCTGCAAACTGGCTCCGTCTGGAGGCTGGGAGGGAGAAACAGTCCTTGTTTCTGGTGCTAATTGGCAACTCTTGGTGTTGCACCTGTGAGCGTCCAAATGTCCCTCTCCTTCAACAGACACCAGCCATTGGACGAAGGCCCAGGCCTATATAGCCAAAGACTCTGTCTCCTAAGAAGGTCACCGTTTTAAGCACTGGAGTTAGGACTTGAATGTATCTTTTTAGAGGACACAGTTCGAACCACCATTCTGGGTGACTCACCATTACTGTTTATCGTGTGTCTCCGTCTGCCAAGTAACCTCCGAAAGGGCTGAGACCTTCGTAATGCAGCGGATTAGTTGGATTCCAAGATGCTCAGCCAACGTCAGCTCCCTCCCTCAAGTTCTCCATCCTTTAAACATTATTTATTTCCCCAAATGATAGGCTCATAATAGCTAATTCTCAGTTATCTACCCTTATTTGGGAACTGGCCAAGAAAGTAATTTTACAGTCATTCCTAATGTATTGCCAGATGAATCCTATTTTGACAAATTAGACAGCCTGTCAAATTTTCCAGCTTGCATTCCAATTCCATTTTTATTGAGGCTGCCACAGTCCGCAGAAGCTTCTACGGCTTGAGACAGAGTTCTCAGGAGTAACAGCTCAGACACAGTCTCTCGGCTGCGGCCTTGCAGTTCCGGGTCCTCTGGCCGCCACGCCACTGTCCGGACTTCATCTCGGTACTCTGCCCAGATGCCACAGCTCTTTGTAGACTACAGATCCAGACTCCTGCTGCCATCTCTTCCTTCACTTTGTGATCTATTTCCTGAGCACCTACTCTGCACCAGGCGCCGTGAGCTTCCCTTCCTATCCCCTTTCAACCTCACCGCAGTCAGCCAGGTGGGCTATGGCCCCTGCATTCCGGGTGAGGGTGTCGGGAGGAGACGTGGAGAGATTATGTCCACTCAGCTGGTAGGTGGTAGATCCAGTTTCAAAGCTTGGACTCACATCTTGAAAGGGGGAAACCCGGCTCTTGCAACCCAGCTCCTGAGTTAATTTGGAGCAGAGAAAAGCAGGCCCTTCTCAGCTTCTTGATTTAGATTCTTCTCCTCCCCTTTTTGGTGGCAAAGTGCCTATTCTCAGGCAAGCAGGTAGCTAATTTGATGTCCTCTGTGTTGAGAGCAACCTCACCTCCGTGGGGATCATTTCCGCACCACGGGCCATACTGGTGCAGGTAGTGCGGGTTCTGCAGGTGGCATCTGCTTGCGCCCAGACGCCTTGACCCTCCTTTGCCCCTGCACCTGGGGGCCAGCTCCGTACCTGTGACCAGCTCCAGTGCTCTCTTGCCCTATAGGAATTACCAGTGACCACCTTGGGAGGAAATGATAGGGGGAGGACTGGGGCTAGCAGGGCCCTAAACCCTGGTTCCTACCACGTGAATCCTGGGCTAGACAACATCCAGGTTGTGTAACTCTCCTTCCTTTCATCATTTGGGCCTCTGGCTGTAAGAACCAACCAGGCTGCTGGGCTCTCTGTGTTAGTGCTTTATTCTGTAGCTCCTTTATCCACAGTCTCCTCGGATGATCCAATTTTGAGTGTGCCCTCATGTCCTGTGGGAAATGCGTTGTGCACAATTTATTGTGCCCGCCTGGCAGAGGAGGAGAGCAAAGCTCAGAGAAGTCGGGTGTCTTTCTTCAGGTCATAAGGCAGAGAGAATGGCTCCCTGGGATCTCGACTGAGGCTCCGGTTTGGTGTTCTAAGTGTCACAGTACAATGTCCGTTTGGCCCTGTCTAGGCCTTTGGTAAGATGTTTTGTGTACATATGATAGGTGGTCAATAAACACTGATGAGAAACGAATTTGCTTTGTTCATTAGTCACAATGATTATAGGCTTCCACTAGGAAGCCATCCCATTTGAAATATCATTATCTCTGGAAGAAAACTGGGGAGGTCTCTAGCAGACTGGCATCCAAATATGAAGTTAGGCAAGATGCTTAGACTCAGGGCCTCCCTTTTCTTGTTTATAACCATAGGACAATCCTCATTCCCTGGACTGTTGTGAAGAGTAGATGAAAAGATATCTATCAAGCACGATTGTTCCTGAACCACTTTCCAAACACCCCATGCTTGTAGCTGGATACACTGTCTCATCAGCATTCTGTTTAGGGGTTCCTCCTTAATGGGGTGTGGGATGAACATGAGCAGAGGGATGGTGAAGGTTGCGGTCCCGGGGAAACACTTAGGAAACCAGGCTTTCTGCCATTACAAGAAGCAAGTCTTTATGGGTGACCTAATTAAAGTTTTTAAAATTCAATTTGGACAGTTAGCAAGCTAGGCTTCTTTCCAGGAGGAATCAGGAGCCAGCGTGTGCCTTTGTCGATGCTGCACTGCTTGGCATCCCACACAACTGTAGGAGGCTTATCAGCTTTTTTTTTTTTTTTCAGCAATGGAAGGAGCCAGGACACTGACCTGGGTGAGGAGGTGTCCTCTGGGGCTACAGAGACCGTGCCTCATGGTGATCGCCCTGACCAAAGGACTCCCTTTTTAGGAAGGAAGGTCACGAAGTGTGGTTCTCATGAAGGGAAAAAGGATTCTTCTTTCAGCAGTCACTATGGAAGCTTTTATAAGAGAAAGACCATCTTTCTAAATCTACCTATCCATCCATCTCTCAGTTTATTCATCCAAAATGCACCCTTGACTGCCGAACATGGAAGTTGCAATACTAAACACAATGCCATAAGTACGATCAGTTTCTGTAAACCCTTCTTCTCTTTGTCCCTTTCAGTCTCCTTCCCTCTGTTCCTTTGGTTCTTCATGCAAAGTCCAGTAATTGAAATAGAGGTTTTGAGCACAAGGTTTTAAGTCCAGAGAACTCAGTGTGAGGGTTGATTCTTTAATTAAATGGCCTTGTGGTCTTGAGTAAGACATTGGGACTGTAGGCCAGCAAATATGGATTCCTCCACACCTGGGGAGGAGGCTGGGATTCCCAGGTTGTAATCCTGCTGGAGCCCAGGGCCCTGGGTGTTTCGAGTCCCCAAGGGCAGAATGGATATGACATCACCCGTGACTCTGCAGCTCATGATGTGTAGCCGGGGACGAAGCCACTGCTGAGATGCTGACCGGAGTTGAGGTGACCGAAGGGTCCAAAAAGGAGGCCATAGGTCTCACCGCTGTCCAAGGTGCTGATGTTTATCAGTCTAGGGAAAGTTTGTTAACTAGTTTAAACGGAGGAAACAGGGCATTTCATCCTTTTTCTTCAGTTTAGTTAAAAATACCAGGAAGGGAATCTAGTGGGGCATAATGTTTGAAACAGCCATGACACCAGCTTGGCCAGTGTCATGGCTCCAGCACTGAGAGGCTGGGTGGCACTGGACCAGTCTCTTTGATCTAAGCCTCATCTCCAAGACCACAGTTACATCTGCCATTGGGTTGCTGGAAGAAATGGGGTTGCATATAACCTGTGCTTAATACTGCTGTCTGTTTGGAGATCCACAGATGGGAGGTACTGTTGATGAGGTGAGTCACTAGCATTTTGTAATTCTGTGCTCACTTAAGGATGTTTCTGGCTGGCATTTGTCCCTGTGAATGAGGTCTTAGGCTATTAATATACCTGCTCATGACCCAGACTTTGACTTCTCTTTTGTTACTTCCCACAGCAACTACAGACGGCTCTCACTTCTGAATATACTCAGGATCCCACTGCTTCTCTCCCTTCCACTGCTGCTGACCTGGTCTAAATCACAAGTATCTCTTTCCTGGATAATGGGAGTGGTCTTCAAAGTGCCTTTCCTGTGCATTCCTTTGCCCCCTGACCTTCTCTTGGCAGAATGAGCCGACTAAAGTGTACATTAGATGGCACCACTCTCCTGCTTAACCCTCTGAGGGCCTCTGTCACACTTAGGAATGAAATACAAACACAGAGTCCATCTCTCAAAACCTTCAAGGTGTGGCCCGTGAGCCCTTTGGATCCCATCCTTCCCTTAACACACGAGTGCCAGCTACCACTCACCACATCCCCAGTCTGCTCCTGGAGAAACTGGTGCCTCTCACCGGAAGCATGCAGTCAGCTTTCTCATTTCCTTTCGGTCTTTATTCACACCCTCAGAGAGGCTGCCTATGACTGCTTTATTCAGTGTTGCAGTTTCTTGCCACACACTGGGTGCTCCCTCAGCACCCGGATCCTCATAATAGCAACACAGTGAATGGTGAAAGAATAACCCATGAATGAATGAGTGGTGATCACAGCTCTTGAAGAAAGAGGATACCTTTGTGTGCAGATGACCCCTGACTTATGATTTTTCAAATACAACTTTTTGAATTCATGATGGTGGGGAACAGTCATTCTGTTTTTCACTTTCAGTACGGTAGACAGCAACAGGAGATGTTTATTACTTTATAACCAGATAGGGTTTGTATTAGATACTTTGCCCAACAGTACGCTAAGGTAGGAGGTCTGAGCACACTTTAGGCAGGCTGGGCTGAGCCATGACACTCAGCAGGTCAGGCACATGCAATGAAAATTAAAGGGTCTGTATGGACATAACTCCATTATAAGCCAAAAGACATCGTGTACTCAGAAACGCTCCTAGATTATCAGGTTATCTGAGTCTTCTTTTTGGAGGATGATTCTGCTCCAATCAAATTTCGGAATCCTATGGGCTGCAGAGTCTCTCTTGGCTCTTAGATGTTCCTGACGCCTGTTCGGTTACAGTGATACACTTTCACAGTGGTCAGAAATGAGTCAGACAAGCCACAGTCTCTTCCTGTTGCTTTGAGTTTTTCAATCAGATCCTGTTGTCAACCAGTACATTGTCTAAGTCCTTCTCTGGAACAGCCTAGAAGGGAGGGAGAGCGAGAGGGAGTGGGGGAGGGAAGAGCTGTGATGCTTCCATTGCAGCTTGCTGGGGGGAGGGGAGAACCTGGGTGCTGGGTGGGATAGTCCCGCCGGGCTGAAGGGACGCGCGGGAGCACAGGGCGTGGCGAGCCCACATATCCACAGAGTTCTCAATATCCACGTGCAACTGGTGATCCATAATGACTATGGAACTTATCGTTAATAATTTCTTTTCTCATACGAGGCAACTGAAAACAGGAAGTCTACAGAATGAGTTTATTTTCTCTAGTTGAGTGGCGACTTTTCTCAAGTGAAGTACAATATTAAAATTAGTAATATAGACTGTAAGAATAGGCACTTATTTATTCTTTCACTCATTTGTTTACTTATTCATATGGTTAGTTATTTGTTTTGTCATCCGCAAATACATTGAGAAAAATGGTTAAGTCTCAGGCAGAGGTCTTGTTACTGAGGTCAGCAAGACGAACAAGATCCTTGGATCTTGGATTATAGTGAGGAAGACAGGTAAAGAACTAATGAACAAAAAGAGAAAAAGAAAAGTAACTTCAGACAGTGATGGGTATTACAGAGGTAACAGAACGCGGAGTTCCAGGGGTCAGAAAGTCAGGCTAGTTCAGGTGGTTTGAACTAGCCTGAACTAGTTCAAGGCAAGAAGTGCTTCCCTGGGAAGGAACGCCAGAGTTGAGGCCTGCACGGTGTGAGTGGGGGGACACAGTCATAGGAGATCCAAGATGATGATCCCCAACCCTCGCAAAGCATTAAAATTGACCAGGGCTCTTGGATGTAATACCGATGAGAGACCTCACTTCCCGACGTTGTAATTTAATTGATGTGGACTTGAGGCCAGGGATGCAGGCCACATATCTTCTGCATTAGAAATAGGAGTTACTAGATAGAATAGCAAAGACTCTGAGGTAGGGAGACGTTTAGAGTATTCCTCAGGCAGAAAGAAGGTGGGTGTGGCTGGAAGGAGCAACTCAAGCACAGGGAGGTCAGACACCACCTCAGAGAAGGAGGGAAGGATTGTATCGGCTGCTGTGAGCTGGTGAGCTCACCAAGGGTCTACAACGGAAACTCTGAAGTACGTAGGAAATAAAGGCTCATGGCTGCATGCAGAGACTTGGCCTCACAGTAGCCAGGGAGGCAGGGTAGACAGAGCAAACCCCACACATTTCACTTCTTTGGTATCATCACACAAGCAAACGAAACTCAACTGCCGGATTTTTTTCTGGTGATCAGCCTCCTGTTTTCCTGGGGTGATCAATCTATGAAAAGTTTCCAAATTGCATTAAAACTGCCAGTTTCTCGACAAACAGCACAGAGTGTACTTTCCAGGGAGAGAAGTTCAATAATTAAAATGAGTCAGCACTGAAGAACTGGAGAGCGGTTTGATCTAGTTCAGCAGCTGACATTTTCTTAGCAGAAAAATGCAGTATCCATAATACATTACCTTGCGCCCAATAGAAGTCAGCTAGAACCGAATCGTCTCAGGAGAGACCAAGAATGGCTTGCCAGAAAACCTTTTTGAAGGCAGCAAGACACTGAGTCTCCAAAAGCGGAAGTTGGGTGGTAGTTTGGGGGCCACCCCTCGGATGGCTGCAGGCTGAGGATGCTCCCAAGGCCCTGCAGCAAGAGCTGCCCGGTGTGGACAGCTCTCCTTCGAAGGGGGAGGTTTGCACTTGCCTAGGGTGTTGCTGCAAGAGGTGGGATGCTGGCTTGGTTGATCTTTTGCTTTTCTAAGGCAAGAACTGTTAAAGGAGGAAATGTGCTTCTCTGGGTGGCAAATGCTGAGTTCCCACGAAGAGTGAAAACTACCAGCCCTGCAAGTGGCATGGCTGGAAGTCTCAGTCTCTGCAAGAGGTTATGAGGGTCCCTCCTCCAGGCCCCAGCACAGCCGCTCTCCCTGGGGCTGGCTCTCCAGCTTCAAAGGAAACAGCAGTTGGCTCCATTCTGGCCTCCTAAAGTTCATGCAATCACGGGCTCCAGCAAATTTGTGTTAGATTGTGCCAAAGACTAAACAACGTTTTGCTTTTTTTTTTTTTTTTAACAAAAATGTTTTTGCTTCACCGACAATAGTCCAAGAGAGGAAGCCTTCAATTAGAGTAGCAGAAAATACTGATTAGAATCAATCAACACCTCTAGAAGTTTAAACACTTAATTAAATGGTTCAGTAAACTTGAAGCTAAACTTGCAAACAGAAATCTCAGTGTATAAAAGGATTGCTTGGGTTTTTAAAAAACAGAGAATTATCCAACAAGCTCAATATCAACCCCACCAAAAGCCCCATGACGATGATCAAGCAACTCTCATTTAGGCGAACACCATTATTCAAAAGCAAAATCTCATGACTTCTATCAGCAGAAGGGATGTTCTCATGGAAGTCTGGTTTGGAGATAAACGCATGGGAAACTGGCAGTGACCATGTGGTGTTTTAGTAATCCTGAATATTTTAAGAGATCTTGGTTTTCTTTTTTTTTTTTTTTTTTGCTTTTTGGAGACAGGGTCTCGCTTTGTAGTTCAGGCTGGCCCTGAGCTCACTATGGTGCCCAGGCAAGCCGCCGCGAACTCAGCAATCCTCCCGTCTCTGCCTCCCGAGTGCTGGGATGACAGGCGTGAGCCACCACGCCCGGCACTGTGGTATGCGGTGTTGATTGTTGGTGGGCGTGTCTCCACGCCCAGCATTATATGTCGTTACCGGGGATCGAACTCAGGACCTTGCACTTGCGAGGCAGGCGCCGGAACCACTGAGCTAACCCTCCGGCCCGAGATCTCGGTTTTCTTACCCTCAATACAAACAAAAGCACACAAATACAAATAGATCTTACTGGTTTTGTTTAATTTTAGAGGAGATCCACTCTGCATGAGGGAAAACACGACAAATGAATATTTCTCAAAGACATTTTTTTTTAAAAGACTTAACTCTTCTGCTTCAGAATATAGCAAAACTAGATGTCTTAAATGGGGTTCCCTTAGACAAAGCCTAAGATGGGGACTCCGGTTCAGGGGGGTTTACCAAGGAAGTGTTGCTTAGAAGAGGATTTGTTCCTGGAGAAAGGGAGAGGGAAGAGCAAGATGGAGAACAGGCCAATATCTAAGGCAGGTTTCCACTGAGCTGCCGCTTTCTTTAGCCTCAACCCCGAGGAAAGTGCCGGAGGTTGAATTAGACAGCATTTGCACTATTGAGGCAAGGAGGGCAGCCCACTATGGCTCCTGTCCTGGGTCCGTCAGTTGTTGGCTGTGGACTTCTTCTAGCCAGGGGTGACTGGGGTTGTGAAACGTCCTGGGCGATTAGCAGAGGGCATTTCCCTCTTCCCAGGAAGAGAATGTCTGTGAGGTGTGATCAGGCAAAGTCACAGTGGCTTCCAGCTACGGTCTGGGCAGGAGAAAGGGCTCTACAGCCCTGGGTCAGAGAACTCCCGCCTCTCAGAGATCACTGAGTTGCCTCAGGCAAGGACAAGGACCGCCTCTGCAGTCCCTGTCTTGGCCATCGCTGAATGTGGTAATGAAGTAGTCCATGAAGGTGTGTTCATCCAATGGAGAACACATTCAATTTGGTGTCAGCTGGAGATGGGTAGTTCTCATGCCTTTTTCACACACTGCACAAACACCCTTTGAAAACAAAAAAGCAGTGTAGTCCTTGAAGGTCTGTGCTATTAGAAGGGCTGGGTGAGAGGCTTTGTGCAGCTTTTGATTAACCATGAAGATGTGCATCCCGTTGTCTTTAAAATATGGATGAGATAACTCCACCTGGTTCTTATGAAACTTAGGAAAAGTGGCTCATGAAAATGCTTAGTAATTTAGATTATTCTTGTAACACGTTTTCTTTGGCAGAGAAGCTAGAGTACAGGAATAGAGAGGCAGTCAAATCTACGGGATTAGAAGTCTCTAGGAATAAAAGTTCATGCTCTAAAGATAAAGCAATCCTGGGAGCAAACTGTTAAGTCAATAGGCAACATGGATTGATATTGACCTTCCAAATACACATTCAGGGATGAAGCTACTACTTAAAGGAGGCAACACCTAGTGAGACCCAGTCTCATTGTTTTACTTTCCAACATAGTTTTTAGGTGACACTGAACTCTACTAGAGAAAATGAGGATTGTAAATAAAACCTGTGTTGAACATTGTGAGATCTCTGTACTCAGTACTCACTAGAGCTTCTCACAAATCCTGTGGAGTGACTTCTTTTTAGTTTGCCAAAAACCAAGCAATACACCTGGAGAGAGTGAATTAATGGATTTTTTTTAGAGAGGACACAGAGCTGCAGAACTCCCTGCGGTGGTTATCCAAAGGTGTTTGGTGATTGGTCACCATCTCCACAGGGTCTCCTTTTCTGCCCCTACTGGGAAGCCATTTTGTGGATCCAGAACAGAACATCATAGCTGATACTCATCCAGACAAGAAATTAGAGGCTGGGCTTTTATTACTTGGTAATGCAAGGTCTTCATTTGTCCAAATGGATGGTTTTTCAACAAAGTATTTTCCAGGTTTATGGTTCCTAAAGAATTGGGAGCTTGTACTCAACACTCCTTCCAGTGACACCTTTTCCCTTGACCAAGCTCCTGACCCTGTTCCTTTCTGAGGGTGTAGCATACAGAAGCATGTGCCCAGAGCAATGTGACAGAGAAGACAGACTTGATAAATCATAACACCTCAGGGCACTGGAAAGAGTCCAGGGTAAATGGGCTTTTAAGAAAACAAATGCCCCCCAAATCCTTACATAGATGGTGCGTGCCATTGCTTGCAAGTTGAGGCAGAAAGCATGACATTTTAAATTCCACAGGGTTTCCCCTCTGTGCTTTTCAACTTGTCCTCACAAAACTTGTGCGATGGCTACATCACTCACCTCTGAACCCAGGTGTTACTCGATCTCAGCTTCTGCTGAAATCAGTAAAAAACTGAAGACAAGGTCTATGTGGTATTTCTGCTGGAGCTTCGGCACCTACTCTAGGCTTGGGGTACGGTGGGTCTCGGGAAACATTTCATGCATGTTTCCAAATGTGGGAGAGGGTCTCCTCTGTGTAAAAAATTCCAGGAGACCGCTTTCATTCATGATAGCATGCTGTTGAGATGCTTTAAGCGGCTACGTGCAGTTGGAAGTGAACCTATATTCTCTCACCTTTGAAAGAAAGAAAATGAAATAGGCTTTCATATCAGATAGGCTAGAACTTTGTTCTCAGCTCTGGAATATAATGGGCAGGTGATATGATATGAATAATAATAATCATGACAAAATAGGAATTACATTTGATCTTTGTCTCTGGTTCTCAACACAGAACTCCTAAATATGTTGGATTTCTCTATCTTTAAATAGTTAGGCAAGGCGATCTCAAACAGAATGGGGCATGGAGAAAAGAATTATCATATTACTTGAATAATTTATGCTGTGGACTGCTGCCATCTTTGGAATCTTCTTACAATGAGCAAATCTTCTGTACATCTTTTTACGGGTCAGTGTTGTAGACTAGAAGTAATGTTTTTTTTTTTTTTTTTTTT
>PVIC010034790.1:0-19398 GCA_004025085.1 Thryonomys swinderianus | reverse complement strand
GTTCAATCCCCGGTTACCACATATAATGCTGGGCGTGGTGGCTCACGCCTGTAATCCCAGCACTCGGGAGGCAGAGACAGGAGGATTGCTGAGTTCGTGGCAGCTTGCCTGGGCACCATAGTGAGCTCAGGGCCAGCCTGAACTACAAAGCAAGACCCTGTCTCCAAAAAGCAAAAAAAAAAAAAAAAAAAAAAAAAAAGCAATTAGTAGCAATGTCTGCATTTGGGTCTTCTCAATTGGAACAATGATGAAATGAGGATCAGCTCCAAATAATTGTCAGGTATGATTATGACCTAAGAAAACTACTTTTGCAATTTGTTCTAGATATAACTATAAGGATGTTACTAAATGGTTAAATAAAAACAGCCATTCCATGGGAAAAACCTGTTTTTCATAGCATTGTCCTATTAAACCTGTAGGTGAGAGGGAGGTGTTAAGCACAAATACATTAGATAGTTAGAGTTAATGCGAAAAATCTGTCGGCTATGTATGGCTTGCTCTATTAGTTGTAACTCCTTTTGTGCCTCTGGAGTTAATTTTCAGGGGGGAATTAAGATCAGAATCTTCTTGTAATATTCTATACAAATTTTGCAATTGAAAATCTGGTATCCCTATTTTAGGCCTAATCCAATTGATATCGCCTAATAATTTTTGAAAATCATTTAGTATTTTTAATTTGTCCCTCCTAAACTGTATATTTTGTGGCTTAAAAGACTACTCTGATAGCAGAGTACCCAGGTAAATAAAAGGCTTAGATAGTTGGACTTTTTCAGGTGCTATGCACAATCCAAAGCATAGTAAGTCCTTTTTTTTTTTTTTTTTACAACAGTGAAGGCCTGTAAAACTAGCTCTTATGTATTTTCAGAGATTAATATGTCATCCATATAATGTGTTAAATATACAGTGGGAAATAATTTACGAGTAGCCTGAAGAGCCTATGCTACAAAAGCTAACATAGTGTGGGGGGCTGTTAGCCATACCCTGAGGTAACACAATCCACTGAAAGCACTTCTTTGGTTTTTTAAAACTTATACTTGGTACTGAAAAAAGCAAATCAGGGTCTATCACTTGGGCACAAAGGAATGTTAAAGAAGCAGTCTTTTAAATCTATAACTACAATTGGCCACCATTGGGGAATTGCTACAGGGTTTGAAAAGCCAGGTTCTAATGGCCACCCTTGGAATGAGGCTTGCATTAACTGTTGGTAGGTCTTGGAGCAAACACCATTTGCCTGACCTTTTAGAAATAACAAAGACAGGTGTGTTCCAAGGGCTCACAGATGGCTCTAAATGTCCCTTGTTAAGTTGTTCTGATACAAATTGCTCTAAAATAGTTAGTTTCTCCTGTGTTAGGGGCCACTGATTAACCTAAATGGAGTCATTTGACTTCCATTGTAAAGACAAAGCTGGTTTGGATGGAGAAACCTTTTTGATGACCCCAATTAATAATTTTGATAACATCCAGTTTCAAAATGATTGTTTTCCTGTTGCTGTTCTATAGGCTACATTCTGCCCAGAAGCTGCTTGCCTAATCCTTTTCCTGGTTCATATCCCATTTTATACATCATTGGTTGAACTGGCGATGTTTCTCGTGGCAAAGTAGTCACTACAACTCTCCATTCTTCTAACAAATCTCTGCCCCTTAAATTTGCAGGAATGGGAGCAAAGTAAGGACAAATGTGTACCAATTGGCCATCAGGTCCTTCATAAGGTAAAAGTGCAGAGCTTTGTAGAGCTTGTTGAGGGGCACCAAGGACTACCAATAATGTTTTAACTTGTTTTGTACCCCAAACTGGGGACCAAAAGGATGTGGATATGATGGATACATCTGTGCCTGTGTCTATTAACCCTGTAAAGAATTTGCCATTTAATTTAATTTTGCACATTGGCCAGTTTTGGGAAATCTGTTGGATAAGATAAATCTCTTTTCTAGAAATTTCTGGCTGAGGATTTTTTTTTTGAGAATCTTTAAGGCTAGCATTATTTCATTTTGGTTTAGGCAAGAGCAATAATTGTGCAATATAATCACCTTGTTCAATTACCCAAAATCCTGTGGAACTAATAGGAATACAGAATTCAGAGTTATAATTGGAGTCAGGAACAGCTGGGGTAACAGTAATGCCTTTTAGAGTTAAAGAGAATTTCCCAAGTATCAACCCAATTGTTCCAGGTGGTGAGGGTCCATAAATTTCTGTGGGTACAGATATAGGAGCCTCACCTTCCAACAGGTGAACTCTCTAGCAGCAGAGAGATCTAAAACTGAGCTCCCAAGTGTTCCCCTCATAAGGGAAGAGATATACCTCTGGAAACCTATGCCATCTGGTTTCATACTTATGCATGGGTCTGAACTGGGTATGGTTGGCTCAGAGGGACAGGAGTCCTCTGGCCTCTATTGTTTCTCAAGCCCTGGGAAGGGCTCAAATTCCATTTCCCAATAGCAGTGCACCATCTCTAGCATACTTGGAGTGGCAATCTTTAGCCCAATGTCACCAAGGGAAAGGGCCAGGTGGTGACTTATTTTTGTTAGCTGCCTGACTGGGTTGCTCCAAGTCAGCTTGTGAAGACATTAGACTTGTAAAGTTTTTTCAAGATGTCCCATTTTTCCACATTTAAAACATTGTATATCATTGTGTGTACCATGTAAATGTTGAGAAATGGCTTGAGACATCAGAGCCGAACTGTATGGAGAGCTGATGTTTTGACATGCCTTGATATATGCTCCAAGATCATTAGAAGAGTGTACAGGATTTATCACCTGTTTACAATCCAGATTAGCATTCTCTAGTTGTAAAACAAAAATGTCTGCTGCCTGGTAATTAGATCTGTCTCTTAATTATTTGTAATTGGGCTAGAAACTGTGTGAAAGTTTCCATTGGCCCTTGTATGACTTGAGTAAAAGATTGTATTGGTGTACCGTCAACTGGCACAGAGGCCCAAAGCCCTCTGCATGAGGTCCTCTAACTGGCAAAAGAGTAATGCTGGGCAATCAGTTTGCCTGTTTAAATATGAATATTCACCACTACCAGATAGCAATCAAAAGTAAGCTCTTTGGTCTGAGCATCTCCCTGAGCATTTTTAAGAGTTTGCTCCCTAATTAAGGAATGCAGATCTACCTCAAAATGAAGATACTGAACAGGGGACAGGCACATTTTTGCAAGGTGAAAGACATCATGCAGAATTAGAGAAAAAGTACACTGTCCAATAAACCCACTGTATAGGGGCTTTGAACATCATTATTCAGCACGCTTTGCCTTAGCTCTTTTAGGATGTTAAAATCCAAAGAGTTGTAATTGTACTTGCCCACCCCTGGTTTGTTGGGGTCTGGCAGAAGTGAAATAGGAAAGCACAAAGGATCTTTAACCTACTTGTCTGCTGAAACTGGCTTTTGTAGGGCAGTCAGTAGGAAGTGCCTGTAGGAGCAGGTTTTAGGAGGAGAGCAATAAGACCTTTGTGTGGCACCTGAGAAGGCCACAGGTTCTCCCAAGATGGGGCTGAAGATGCACTAGGATGAAAACAAATGGGTGAAGAAGCTGAACACGGGGAAGTATGGCCAGAGGGACAAGTGGAGGGAGGAGTAGCCACTGTCTCCTGAATTGAGAGTTTGAGAACAGAGTAGACTAAGGCCCAGGTGGTTAAAGTTTGAGTGGAAAGAAAATCTATTCTTTGCCTGCCTTCACAATGAATTGTTCCCACATGTTCCCATGTTACTAAGTTATTTGTCCCCTCCTTGGGAAAGGATGGAGCATATATTTCTATATCTTGTAGAGTCTGGGTGTGATACAGTACTGTATTTCTATTCCATATGTATGGTAAAGGCCATGATTCTGTTTCTTGATCATGTGGTTTTGAATAGCCCTGGGTGTTAGGCCTCAGGTACCTGAATGTGCCTTTGGCATATGTTAGGTTTAAGGTAAGCCAAAAGAAGAGTGGCCATTTGAAGAATCCCTCAGATTTTCAGTCACTAATTTGTTGTTAGGCTTGGAGTTTAGGCTATGGTTAGGAAAGGGAATCACCTTGCGGGCATAGGGCAAATGGTGATCATTATTTCTATTTCCCAGGGCTAGGTTGAGGATTGGGTAAAGGGTGGCATGGGTGTCGAAAGACTTGTGTATTGGGATTCAGAATGGATTTTAATGATATGGATGAATATTAGAATTCAGATTTGAGGTAGGGTTTCTGAGTGTACAAAATGTAAGAATAGCACAAGGGTGGGTACCTTGGTGAAGGAGCCAAGGGCTAAGAGAGCCCTCTTTAGCGTAAGGATAAATGTTAGGGCCAGGGTTGGGATAAGGGTGAGGAATAATGTTCTTTGGCTTATTCCTGGAAATCGGTATAGAAATTCTATCAGTAGGATTCTTAAAGAAATTTAAAAAATCACATTGGAAAGACATATGTGCACTCTTGATCATAGCAGCTCAGTTCGAGATGACCAATCCTGGAAACAACCCAAATGCCCATCAACTGGAGACTGGAAAAAGAAGTGTTTTTTTTTATTATAAAACTGAGTGTTATTCTGCCATAGAAAATGACAAGTTTAATCCATTTATGTGCAAATGGAAGCATCTGGAAGACACACTAATAAGTGAAATAAATAGATCACACATATGCAAATATCAGACGATTTCTTTGGTATGAGAACAGGTAGATGTAAATGAGTTCTAGAATGTATGATAGTTTTTATAAAGTAGAAAATATCCAAAGGGAATTTGGTGTGGGAATGTAATAGGGGAAAAGAACAAATATGATTCAAAAAAAAAAGAGCATGTATATAAGGGGTGGGTGGTTGTAGATGAGTAGGGATGTGGGTATAAATGAGAACTAATATGTGTCATATACTGGCACAAATTCCTCAATGTTGTGTGTGACTGTGAGCTATATAAAATGTACAAATAAAGAATTCAATAAAATAAAAAGAAATTCCTTGGTAGGATTACAGTTTGTGTTAGGACAGGTATGAGGAAGCAATTGTAGTGCCTATCAGAGGGAATTTGGTTCATTTTGTCCATTTTATAGTAGAGCCAAAGTTAGCATTTGCTGGAAGGATAGCACCTGGGTGGGTACCGTGGCATTTTCAGTTGTCACACACCAGGTAATTTTGATAAGCATCAATATTTGGGTTAGCCATAGTGTTTTTATGAAAGCAGATATGTCTCTGATGCAGTCTTTGCCTGCGGGTAGGCGAATGTCAGAATTCACATTAGTACACGTGGTGTTTTGATGATTCCTGTGCATTTGTCATCAGAATCTCTTGTCAGGGGCATGATTCTTAGGAAGAACGTGGAGGATGTATAATGTACATAGAGTTGGGTTCATAGTGGCAGACTGACAGGTGGGGTAGGGTTTCAATTTATATCGAGAATGGTGTCACTGTGGACATCTTGCATATTCAGATGTGGGTTGCACAGGAATGGTGAGGGGTGTAGCTAATAGTCAGTTGAGAACTAGTATTTATGTGTTTCTCCATTCATAATAGAGTCATTGCTAGGTTCAGAATCAGGGCTAGGTTTAGGGTTAACATTCGGGTGAAGAGTACAATCATTTTCATTATTCCTGTGGATTGGCCTTGAAAAAGTATAGTGAGGATGATGGGTACAGTAAGGTTTGCAGGTAGGATTAGTGTGTTGTGCATATACTACAATATAGGGATTCCTGTGGCAGTGAGATAATGGGCTTAGGTGAAGGACTGGGATGTCTGAGAGTGTGGCTGTGATACAGTGCTGTAGTTCCCTTCCATATGTATGGTAAAGGCCAAAATATTGCTTCTTGATCTTGTGGTTTTTGAATAGCCTGGGTGTGAGGCCTCAGGGGCCTGAATGTGCCTTCAGGGTATGTTAGGTTTAGTGTAAGCCAAGAGAAGAGTGGCGATTTGAAGAATTCCTTGGATTTTCAGTCACTAATTTGTTTTTAGGCTTGGGGTTTGGGTTAATGTTAAGAATGGGAATGGTCTTGTGGGCATATTCTGGGCAATGGAGGAACATTTTCTCCATTTCCCAGGGCTAGGGTGAGGATTGGGTAAAGAATGGCATAGGTGAAGAAAGACTTGCATATTGGTCTTCAAAATGGATTTTAATGCTGTGAACAAACATTAGAATTTAGGTGCAAGGTAGGGTTTGGTGAGTGTCACAATGGATTTAATGGAGCCCTCTCTAGGGGGAGGATGAAGGTTAGGGCCAAGCTTGAGATAAGGGTGAGGCATCCTGCCCTTTGGCTTATTCCTGCATATCGTATAGAAATTCTACCGGTATGATGACAGTTTGTATAGGGAAAGATATGAGGAAGCATTTGCAGTGCCTACCTGAGGGAATTTGGTTCATTTTGTCTATTTCCTAGTAGAGCCCAAGTTAGCATTTGTTTGAAGGATAGCACCAGGATGGGTAACTTGGCATATTTAGTTGTCACATGCAAGTTGTTTTTAGTTTTCATATCAGTATTTGGTTTAAACATTGTGTTTTTAGGAATGGAGATATGTTTAGGATGCAGATTCTTGGCCTACGGGTAGGCTGCCCATCAGAGTTCACATTAGCAAAAGTATAGGGGGTATTTTGATGATTCCTGTGTATTTGTCATCGACACCTCTTGTCAGCGATGTGATTCTTTGGAAGAACATGGATACTTTATCATTCAGATAGAGTTGGGTTCATAGTGTCAATTGGACAAGCAGAGTAGGGTTTCAATTCAGATCGAGAATGTTGTCACTGTGGATATTCTTGCATATTCAGGTTCAGTTTGCAGAGAAATGGTGAGAATAGCTGGGAGTCACTTGAGAAGCAGTGTCCTTGTTTTTCTCTCTCTCCCGATCAGAGGCATTGGCTAGGTTGAGAATTGCGGCTAGGATTAGGCTTAAGATTGGCACGAAGTATACTGTCATTTTGATTATTCCTGAGGATTGGCCATCCCAAAGTATAGTCAGGATGACAGGTATGGTCAGGTACGGAATTAGGATTATTGCATGGTGCATACACTACAATTTATTGGTTCTTGTGTTGGTGTGATTGTGGGCTTAGGCGAAACGATTGGGATATCTGAGAGTGTGGATGTGATAGAGTGCTGAAGTTGCCTTCCATATGTATGGTGAAGGTAACAATTCTGTTTCTTGGATGTGTGGTTTGGAATAGCCCTGGGTGTTAAGCCTCAGGTGCTTGTATGTGCCTTCGGTGTATGTTAGGTTAAGGGTAAGCCAAAATACGAGTGGCAATTTGAAGAATCCCTCAGATTTTCAGTCACTAATTTGTTGTTAGGCTTGGGATTTGGGCTGCGGTTAGAAAGGGGAATTGCCTTGTGGGCATATTCTGGGCAACTGGGGAACATTTTTGCCATTTGCCAGGGCTATGGTGAGGCTTGGGTAAAAATGGCATGTGTGTGAAAAGACTGTCATATAGGGATTCAAAGTAGATTTTGAAGATGTGGATGAATATTACATTTTAGATTTGAGGTAGGGCTTGGTGGATGTAACCTTGGGTCTAAGAGCCCACTCTATGGTTGATAAAGATAAAGGTAAGGGCCAGGGTAGGCATAATGGTGAGAAATCATGTCCTTTGGCCTATTCCTGGTATCAGGATAGAAATTTTACCAGTAGGATGACATTGTTTGTTAGGACAAGTATGAGGAAGCATCTGTAGTGCCTACCTGAGGGAATTTGGTTCATTTTGTCCATTTCTTAGTAGCCCCAAGTTAGCATTTTGACAGGATGGCACCGGGGTGGGTAGCTTGGCATTTTCAGTTGACACATGTGGGATGTTGTTAGGTTTCACATCAGTGTTTGGGTTAGCCACTCTGTCATTAGGAATGAGGATGTTATTGGGATGCAGAGTCTTGGCCTGCGGGTAGGCTGCCTGGCAGGGTTCACATTAGCAAAAGTACAAGTGGTGTTTTGACGATTCTTCTGTATTTGTCATCGACACCTCTTATCAGGGGTATGATTCTTTGGAAGAACATGGAGGCTTTATCAATCAAATAGAGTTCTGTTCAGAATGTCCAATAGACAGGGGGAATGTTTCAATTCAGATTGAGAATGGTGTCACTGTGGATATTCTTGCATATTTAGGTTTGGTTTGCACAGAAATGGTGAGGAGAGTAGCTGAGAGTCACTTGAGAGGCAGTGTCATTGCATCTCTCTCTTCTAATCACAGGCATTGGCTAGGTTAAGAATCATGGCTAGGGTTAGGGTTAGGATTGGCATGAAGTATACTGTCATTTTGATGATTCCTGTGGATTGGACATCCGTAGGTATAGTGAGGATGATGGGTACAGTCAGATTTGGAATTAGGATTAGTGCGTGGTACATATACATCCATATAGGGCTTCTAGTGTTGGTGTGATTATGGCTTTAGGCAAAGAACAGGGATGTGTGAGAGCGTGGGTATTACCCAGTGCTGTAGTTGCCTTCCATATGTATGGTAAAGGCCACAATTCAGTTTCTTGATCCTGAGGGTTTGAATAGCCCTTGGTGTTAGGCCTCAGGTGCCTGAACATGCCTTCGATGTATGTTAGGATTAGCATAAACCAAAAATGAGCAGCAATTTGCAGAATTCCTCGGATTTTCACTCATTAATTTTTTGTTAGGCTTGGAGTTTGGGCTATGGTTTGGAAAGGGAATTACCTTGAGGGCATATTCTGGGAAACCAGGGAACATTTTTGCCATTTCCCAAGGCTAGAGGGAGGATAGAGTAAAGGACTGCATGGGTGTGAAAAAACTAGTGTACTGGGGTTCAAAATAATTTTTTTTTGAGACAGTATATCTCTTTGAAGATCAGGCTGGCCCTTAGCTCACTATGTAGCCCAGGAAAGCCTCAAACTCAGCAATGCTCCTGTCTCTGCCTCCCGAGTGCTGAGATTACAGGCATGAGCCACCATGCCTGGCACTGTGGTATTTGTTATTGATTGCTTGTGGGTGTGAGTCACTACCCCCAGCACAGTATGTGGTTACCAGGATCGAACTCAGGGCCTTGCACTTGTGAAGCTGGCGCTGGAACCAATGAACTACATTTCTGGCCCTCAAAATAGATTTTGATGATGTGCATGAACATTAGAATTCAGATGTGAGGTAGGGTATGGTGAGTGTAACCCTGAGTCTAAAAGAACTTGCTCTAGTGAGAAGATGAAGGTTAGGGCTAGGGTAAGGATAAGGGTGAGGAATTCTCTCCATTGACCTGTTCCTGGGATTGGTGTAGAAGTTCTACCAGTAGGATGATATTTTGTGTTTGGACAGTTATGAGGAAGTGTTTGTAGTGAATATCTGAGAGAATTTGGTTCATTTTGTCCATTTCCTAATAGAGCCCACGTTATCATTTGCTGGCAGGATGGCACTGGGGTGGATAGCTTGGTGTTTTCCATTGACAAATGCGGGTTGTTGTTAGGTTTCATATGAATATTTGGGTTAGCCATTCTGTGTTTTGGAATGGGGATGTGATTGGGATTAGAGTCTTGGCCTATGGGTAAGGTGCCTGGCAGGGTTCACATTACCAAAAGTATAAGTGGTGTTTTGATGATTCCTGTTTATTTGACATTGACACCTCTTATCTGGGGTGTGATTCTTTGGAAGAACATGGAGACTTTATAATTCAGATAGAGTTCTGTTCAGAATGTCTGATGGACTGGCAGGGTAGGGATTCCGTTCAGATCCAGAATGATGTCGCTGTAGATATTCTTGCATATTCAGGTTCAGTTTGTACAGAAATGGTAAGAATTATATCTGGGAGTCAGTTGAGGGCCAGTGTCCTTGCATCTCTCTCTCCTGATCAGAGGCATTGCCTAGGTTGAGAATCACAGCTATGGTTAGGGTTAGGATTTGCGTGAAGAATATTGTCATTTTGATTATTCCTGTGGATTGGACATCCAAAAGTATAGTGAGGATGATGGGTATGGTCAGGTTTGGAGTTAGGATTAGTGCATAGTACATATACTACCATATAGAGGATCTTGTGTTGGTGTGATTTGGGGCTTAGGTAAAGGACTAGGATGTCTGAGACTGTGGGTGTTATTCAGTGCTAGAGTTGCCTTCCATATGTATGGTAAAGACCACGATTTGGTTTCTTGGTTGTGTGATTTTGAATAGCACTGTGTTTTAGGCCTCAGGTGCCTGAATGTTTCTTTGGCGTATGTTAGATTTAGTGTAAACCAAGAGTGTCAATTTGCAGAATTCCTCAGATTTTCAGTCAGTAAACTGTTGTTAGGCTTGGGGTTTGGGCTTTGGTTAGGAAAGGAAAGTGACTTGTGGGCATATTCTGG
Organism: Thryonomys swinderianus; assembly: GCA_004025085.1. NCBI lineage: Eukaryota > Metazoa > Chordata > Mammalia > Rodentia > Thryonomyidae > Thryonomys > Thryonomys swinderianus. Next base: position 9,172 of record PVIC010034790.1, on the reverse strand, counting down.
GCAACTGGGGAACATTTTATCTTTTTCCTGGGGCTAGGGTGAGGATTGGGTAAAGGATGGCTGGGGTGTGGAAAGACTATTGTGTTGGGATTCAAAATAGATTTGATGATGTTCATGCACATTACATTTGAGATTTGAGGTAAGGTTTGGTGACTGTAACCCTGGGTATAAGAGAGCATGCTATAGGATGAAGATGAAGGTAAGGGCCACAGTAGGGATAAAGGTTAGCAATCTTGTCCTTTGGCCTATTCCTGGTATGGGGATGGAAATTCTACCTTTTAGGATGACATTTTTTGTTAGGACAGGTATGAGGAAGCGTTTTTACTGCCTATCTGAGGGAAGTTAATTCTTTTTGTCCATTTTCTACTAGAGCCCAAGTTAGAATATGTGGGCCGAATGGCACCGGGGTGGGTAGCTTGGCCGTTTCAGTTCATATTTTTGGGTTGTTTTTAGGTTCCACATAAGCATTTAGGATAGCCATTTTGTCTTTAGGAATGGAGATGTGATTGGGATGCAGACTCTTGGCCTGTGGGTAGGCTGCCAGGCAGAGTTTACATTAGCAAAAGTACAAGTGGTGTTTTGATGATTTTTGTGTATTTTCCATCAAAACCTCTTGTCAGGAATATAATTCTTTGGAAGAATAGGGAGGCTTCATCATTCAGATACAGTTGTGTTCAGTGTCTGATGGACAGGTGGCATAGGGTTTCCATTCAGATTGAGAATGGTGTCACTGTGAATATTCTGCGTATTCAGGTTCAGTTTGCACAGAAATAGTGAGGAGTATAGCTGGGAGTCACTGAAGGGCCAGTGTCCTTGCTTTTCTAACAATAAGAGGCATTGGCTAGGTGGAGTATCACTCCTAGGGTTAGGGTTAGATTTCGTGTGAAAAATACTGTCATTTTGAATATTCCTGTGGATTGACCATCACAAAGTATAGTGAGAATGATGAGTACGGTCAGGTTTAAAGTTAGAATTAGTGCGTGGTACATATACTACCATATAGAGGTTCCAGTGTCAGTGTGATTATGGGTTTAGGTGAAAGACAGGGATGTGTGAGAGTGTGGGTGTTATCCATTGCTCTAGTTTCCTTCCATATCTAAGGTAAAGGTCACGGTTTGGTTCCTTGATCATGTGGTTTTGAATAGCCCTGGGTGTTAGGCCTCAGGTGACTGAAGGTGTCTTCGGGGTAAGTTAGGTTTAGCGTAAGCCAAAAGAAAAGAGGTGATTAGCAGAATTTCTTGGATTTTCAGTCACTAATTTGCTGTTAACTTGGGGTTTGGGCTATGGTTAGGAAAGGGAAGTGCCTTGTGTGTATATTCTGGGCAACTGGGAAACATTTATTCCATGTCCCAGTGTTAGGGTAAGGATTGGGTAAAGGATAGCTTGTGTATGAAAAGCCTATTGTATTGGGCTTCAAAATAGATTTTGATCCTGTGGATCAACATTATGTTTCAGATTCGAGATACAGTTTGCTGAGTGTAACCCATGGTCTAAGAGAGCCTGCTCCATGGTGAAGATGAAGTTAAGGGAAAGGGTAGGGATAAGGGTGAGGAATCTTGTCCTTTAGCATATTCCTTGTATTTGGTTTGAAATTCTACCAGTAGGAAAACATTTTTTGTTAGGGCAGGTATGCAGAAGCATTTGTAGTGGCTACCTGAGGGAATTCAGTTCATTTTGTCCATTTCCTAATGGAGCCCAGGTACTATTTGATAGCAGGATGGCATCGGGCTGGGTAGCTTGGCATATTCAGTTGACACATGTGGGTGGATTTTTAGTTTTACATCAGTATTTGGGTTAGCCATTCTGGCCTTAGAAATGGGGAAGTCATTGGGATGCAGACTCTCGGCCTGCGGGTAGGCTGCCCAGCAGAGATCACATTAGCAAAAGTTCAAGTGATGTTTTGACAATTCCTGTGTATTTGTCTTCAACACCTCTTGTCAGAAGTGTGATGCTTTGGAAGAACATGGAGGCTGTATCATTCAGATAGAGCTGGGTTCAGAGTGTCTAATGGACAAGCGGGGTAGGGTTTCAATTCAGATTAAGAATGGTGTCACTGTGGATAGTCTTGCATATTTAGGTTCGGTTTGCACAGAAATTGTGAGGAGTATAGCTGGGAGTCACTTGAGAGGCAGTGTCCTTTTGTCTCTCCCGATCAGAGGCATTAGCTAGGTTGAGTATCACTGCTAGGGTTAGGGTTAGGATTGGAATGAAGAATACTGTCATTTTGATTATTCCTGTGGATTGGACATCTGAAAATATAGTGAGGATGAAGGGTACAGTCAGGTTTAGAGTTTAGAGTTAGGTACTGTGGTATGTGGTATTGATGGCTGGTGGGCGTGGTCACCACGCCCAGCATTGTATGTGGTTACTGGGATCGAACTCAGGGCCTTGCGCTTGCATGGCAGGCACTAGTAGCACTGAGCTAAATCTCCAGCCCCCAAATATTATAGGTAAAAAAGCCAGCTAGACATATGTATGCAGATAGATAGGACTGGCCCTTAAAAGAAAACCAAAAAAATCAACTTGGAGGTTAATGCTGCCAGAGAAAATCTACCCCATCCATGTACAATAAATAGCTCATTGAAATTCCAAACAGGCAACCATCATATATTCTAAAGAAGGAGCTGACCTCCTGGGGTGGATGGCTGACACTTTAACCCACCTCCCTGGAAAAGAGTCAAAATCAAAATTCCTGACTGATTGTTAATTCCCCACTGTACTCTTTGGTTAATTGTAACCCGTTCACTTTTTTGAATCTTATTGGTAGCTCCCTATTTCAGACCCGCCTCACCTCGTGGCTTTGCTCCATAAAAGCCCTCTAAAAAGTGAGGTAGGGGGTTACCCACTTTCCGGGCCCCCCTTCTGTCTCTCTTAAGGCAGAAGCTTTCTCTCTCAATAAAATTTCCTACTCAAACCTCTGTGGTTCCTAAAATTCATTCTTCAATTTTTAGAGAACACGAACTCACATTTCAGGTGGGGAGTTAGGCCTTAACTCTCCTGCATCATATTGGAGGATCCCCCGAGATAACTGCACAGAGGTAAGAGTTTTCTTTCCTTCAGAAACTCTTAAAAGGCTGGTTTTTCTCTGCAAATTGTAACTTTACTTCATAGGGTTTAACTTTATTCTACAGATTCTGGTCCTTGTTTTTAGTATTTGCTTCAAAAACTATTATAGGTAGAAAAGCCAGCTAGACATATGTAGGCAGATAGATAGGACTGGCCCTTGAAAGAAAACAAAAAAATCAACTTGGAGGTTACTGCTGCCAGAGAAAAGCTACCCCACCCATATAAGATAAATAGCTCATTGAAATTCCAAACAGGCAGCCATCAGATATTCTAAAGAAGGCTCCAACCTCCTGGGGTGAAAGGCTAACACTTTAACCCACCTCCCCAGAAAAGAGTCAAAGTCAAAATTCCTGTCTGATTGTTAATTCCCCACTGTACTCTTTGGTTAATTGTAACCCATCCACTTTTCAAAATCTTATTGATAGCCCCCTAGTTCAGACCCACCTCACCTCATGGCTTTGCTCCATAAAAGCCCTCTAAGAAGTGAGGTAGGGGGGTTACCCACTTTCTGGGCCCCCTTCTGTCTTATGGCAGAAGCTTTCTCTCTCTCAATAAAATTTTCCTACTCAAACCTCCGTGGTTCCTAAAATTTATTTTTTGATTTTTAGAGAACACAAACTCGCGTTTCAGGTAGGGAGTTAGTCCTTAACTCTCCTGCGTCAAAATGGCCTAAATTCTAAATTGTATGTACATGTTGTGTTTCTACTGGGTCATTGCTTAAAATGATGTAAAATGGATCTCTTCAGGCTTTTTTCTGTCCCTTATAGAATTTTAATCAAACAGTGGTTACTCTGCCAGCAAGTAAACACCACTAGGGTGGCTGCCACTCTTGAAGCAGAGGACAGGTTTCTCCAGTTGCCCTCTGGTGAATCCCCACTTGCAGTTGCAGGTGGAATGTTGACCAGATAAGCAATTGGATTCCTTTCGGAGACAGATCTCTGATTGCGTGGAATCAGTTGAAACTGGGGCAACAACTGAGGAACCCTGGCCAAGGCGACTCTTTGGTGGGTTCTGAATGTTCCCCAGAAGAAACTGGCTCCTGACCACCTGTCTGGGTAATCAAGAGAGAATCTCCACGTCTTGTCCATACCTAAAAACTCCTCAGTGAGGTGAAAGGGAGAACTTGCCAGTGATCACCAGATGTGCTTTGCCTCAGAGCACTGTGAACAATGCCAGCAAAACCTTTTCATAAGCCTCCGTTATGAGTTGAGTTATATGATTGGACCCCTTTTCTCTACCAGCAAGATAGAACTCCACGTGGCATATAGGAGTAAAATTCTTTAATGAAATTAGACTACCTAAATCTTGTCTCCCCTAGACATGGGTTCCATCTCTCATGTAGACAAGAAAATGTTTCCCAATAGATAATAGGCTTGAAAACTTGACTGTGGATTTATTAATGCTATATGGTAATATCTAGATTTTTTAAAGTGACTTAAACATTAGACTTTCTCTTTGATGATAGTCAGGTGACTTTTTTCAGGGAGCCAAGTTAAAGACTTTAAACAACTGTCTGCCTGACCTATATATGTGTCTTCACATGATAGATATACAAAATAGGACTCTAGATGGCCTTTCTCTTCCTTCAGGTGCACGTAGGAAGTTGATAAGGGTATCTTTACTGACTTGTGGACTATTATTAAAATTATGAGTTTCAAATGATCAGCAGGCTTGAGATGAAACCAACAGAGAGATACCTGCAGATGTTAAGGCTCGAGCATCGGAGACACAAAGTCTGCCATCTAGCGCTGGTGCAGGGCAAACTTTGGTCCAAACAGAACTACTCCCTCAGCCTGGGTCTCATCAGGGCCTTGCCTAAAATGACTAGAAATCTAATAGTATACTTCAGAGCTCTTTCTGCTTGGGGCCCAAGGCAGAGGTCTCTGATCAACTGTTTCTAAATGTGATCTCCTACAAGAGTGTCCTGATTCTGTCCATTAACCTAAGCCCCCCTCTTTCAAAGAAACAACAAGCAGTGGGTCGAATCTTTTAGTTTCATCTTATTCCAGTTTGTCAGTGACGGCACTAAACAGTAGAGTCTAAAGCACACTATTAATGGTTCAAAAAGACATTTTACATACCTCCAGTTTGCCAAGGCAGGCACTGGATGGAATGCAGTCTGGGCACCCTAAAAGTGCTCACTAGAGTAAGGGAGGGAATTCCCAGGAGAAAATAAGGTCAAGCGCTGGTAAGGGTAGCTAATTCCAGTCTGACTTATTTTCTGAGTTTCTTCTCTTCAGTCGGTAGCTACCTACCCTGGAGTAGAACCTCCATTTCGCCGGCAGTGGCACTGGATGAGGCACAATAAAAGAGAAACTGATAAGGTGCCATGTTTCTGTTACAGATGGGGAATTCCATATCTGAGTCCCTTACTCCCTTGGAATGTGTTCTTAAATACTGTAAAATGTTCGATACTCACTTGCTGAAGAAGAGCAGCTTAATATTTCTCTGCACTCATGCGTGGCCTACTTATCCCCTAGAGCCAAGATAGAAAAAAGAGGGAAGTATTAATTATGATACTATTTCACATCTAAGATTATACTGTAAAGAAAAGGAAAAATGGACAGAAATATTGTATGTTGAGATCTTCTTTACATTAAGAAATAACTACTGGGCCAGAGGGTTAGCTCAGTGGTTCCAGTGCCTGCCTCGCAAGCACAAGGACCTGAGTTCGATCCCCGATAACCACATATAATGCTGGGCGTGGAAACACGCCCACCAACAATCAACACCTCATACTACAATGCCGTACGTGGTGGCTCACGCCTGTAATCCCAGCACTCGGGAGGCAGAGATAGGAGGATTACTGAGGTTGTGGTGGCTTGCCTGGGCACCATAGTGAGCTCAGGGCTAGCCTGAACTACAAAGCGAGACCCTGTCTCAAAAAGCAAAAAAAGAAAAAAGAAATAACTCCTATTTGTGTTCAAAATGTAAATGTGAGCCTCAAGAAAGCCAGACAGTTCTAGCCCCTATCAGTGAGGCTTCCCACCCTCATCTTTTAGAATCTGAGGGCAAAGTTTCTAAGGATACTCTAGTTAAGATACCACCTACTGAGGTAGAAATTTCTAAAATAACAGCTACTGAATCTCTACCTACTGAGACAAAAGATTTTCCTACTTGTCCTGTGGAGCCTGAAATCCCTCCTCCTTATTCTCCAAGGTTTGAGAGTAAGGCAGCCATAATACAACCCTCCACTGGGCTGTATCCATCCTTATCTCAAGCTCCTCTAGGACAATACCCCTTACAAAAAGTAGACAATGTTTTTGGATGTGGTCGTGTCCATGTACCTTTTTCTCTTTGTGACCTGAAACAAATTGAGCTAGACTTAGGAAAGTTCTCAGAAGATCCAGACAGGTACATTGAAAGTTTTAGATGACTTGCTCAAATTTTTAAATTAGGCTGGAAAGATGTGATGCTAATTCTGAATCAGACACTTACTTCTGGTGAGATGCAAGCTGCAACACAGGCTGCCATTAAGGTTAGAGATAAATATCACATAGTACATTATAAACCACCTGCTGAAAGGCAGCCAGGAGAATTAAAAATCCCTACTGGAGCACAAGCTGTCATTACACAGGACCCTCACTGGCCTGATGTTCAGGTAGGAGACTGGTATAGGAAGCACCTATTGTACTGCATTACTGAAGGCTTAAGAAGGAGCAAAAATAAGCCAGTCAATTATTTTAAGTTATCAACTATCCAACAGAAAGAAAAAGAGCACCCCTCAGTTTTCCTAGATCGTTTACAAGAGGCCTTAATAAGATATACATCACTAGCTCATGACTCGATAGAGGGACAAATTGTTCTTAAATACAAGTTTATCACTCAGTCAGCCCCAGATATTAGAAGAAAGTTACAAAAAATGGCTTCTGGTCCAGATAGTTCACTTGAGACTAATGAAAATTGCCTCCTCAACATTTTATAATAGGGAGCAGGAAGGAGCCCCAAGGACAGGAGACAAAGAGATAGAGAGAAGGCTTCAGCATTTGTCACAGCTCTCAGAGAAATGGACTCTGGGTCTAACTCTCGGAGTTCCAAGAAGAATTCAACAACTCAGCTCACCTGCTATTGCTGCAAAGAACCATGCCACCTCAAGAGGGACTGCAACAGGAAGCCCCCTGGACTGTGCCCCGACTGCAAAGGTGACCATTGGAGGGTGGACTGCCCCTTGAGGTGAAGGCCCCCAGGTTCAGACCCCTCTCATCAATTGGTCCAGCTGGACTGAAAGGGCTTGGGGCACTCACTACATTCTCCCTCTGGCCAGACTGTCATCTCCACGGAGGAGCCCCGGGTAGTTATAACCATAGAGGGAAAAGAAGTAAGCCTGCTGCTGGACACTGGTGCCTCTCTCTCGGTCCTTCTCTCCAATCCTGGCCTCCCTTCCAGCCGTCATACTTCAGTGAAAGGAGTCACAGGCAAAGAGGTAATTTGCTATTTCTCCCAACCCCTGGGTTGTAACTGGGATGTCTTTTTCTTTACTCATTGCTTTTTGATTATGCCTGAAAGCCCAGTTTCCCTTCTTGGGTGTGATATTTTATCCTGTTTAAATACCATTTTATATATATGCATCCAGGACAAGTACGTTGTCTTCCACTTGTAGAGACAGAAATAAACCCGGAGGTATGGGCAACTGAGGGTAAGATAGGCAGAGCAATTAAAGCTGCTCCAGTACAGATACATCTCAGAGATCCTACCATTTTTCCTCACCCGAGACGATACCGTCTAAAACCTGAGGTAAAGAAAGGATTATTGCCTATAATTGACAATCTCATAAAGCAAGGCTCACTTAAGGTCTGCAATAGCCCATGTAATACTCCAATCCTGGGAGTTCAAAAGCCTAATGGAGATTGGAGACTAGTATAGGACCTCAGATTAGTAAATGCAGCAGTAGTGCCCATCTACCCAAAGGTCCCTAACCATACACTCTTCTCTCTCAGATCCCAGAAGGTGCTAGTTGGTTTTCAGTACTAGGCTTAAAAGATGCTTTCTTTTGCATTCCTTTACATCCAGATTCCCAGTTTCTCTTTGCCTTTGAAAATCCTTATGGCCAGGCCTCTCAGTCGACATGGACTATTTTTCCCCAGGGATTTAGGGACAGCCCTCACCTCTTCGGACAAGTGCTTTCTCATGATTTGGCATGTTTTAAATACTCCCAGGTCACAGTATTACAATATGTGGATGATATACTAGTATGTGCTTCTTCAGAAGAACTTTGTAGCCAAGGCACTCAGGCTTTGCTAAATTTCCTAGCAGATAGAGGTTATAAGATTTCTAAATCTAAGGCACAACTTTGCAGCCCTGAAGTAAAAATACTTGGGCCTTATTATATCTAAAGGAACTCAGAAACTGGGAAAAGAAAGAATTGAACCAATTCTTTCCTACCCACAGCCAAAAACTCTAAAACAACTTAGGTGATTCTTAGGAGTTATAGGTTTTTGTCACCTTTGGATAGCAGGATATGGTGAAACCGCATGACCCCTCTATCAACTTATAAAAGAAACCCAAAAGGCAAAAACCCATATTTTAACCTGGGAACCCAATTCCCAGGCAGCTTTTGAACAGCTCAAACAAGCCCTTCTATGTGCCCCAGCATTGAGCTTGCAGACAGGACAGAAATTCAATCTATATGATGAAAGGTGAAGCATAGCTTTAGGAGTGCTTATACAAGATCGAGGACCTGCTTAACAACCTGTAGGGTACCTGAGCCATGAGTTAGATCTCATAGCAAAAGAATGGCCTGCATGCCTCAGAGCTGTGGCTTTAGTAGCTCTCTTGGTGCTGGAGGCGTCCAAACTGACCTTAGGTAAATATCTTATCATATATACACCTCATAATGTGGCAGGGCTTCTTTAATCTAAAGAGAGCTTATGGTTATCAGACAGTCACCTTCTTAAATATCAGGCCTTACTCTTAGAAGGACCAACTGTTCAAATAAAGACATGTTCCTCCTTCAATCCTGCCACCTTTTTACCAGAAAAAAAAGAAGTTGAAGCTGATAGACATGATTGTGAACAGATAATTCTACACTCATATACAGCTAGGAAAGATCTATTAGATACACCCCTTGTTAATCCTGACCTGATTCTCTTTTGTGATGGCAGCTCTT
>PVIC010034789.1:0-19393 GCA_004025085.1 Thryonomys swinderianus | reverse complement strand
CCTGCCTCGCAAGCGCAAGGTCCTGAGTTCGGTCCCTGGTAACCACATATAATGCTGGGCGTGGAGACACGCCCACCAACAATCAACACCGCATACAACAATGCCAGACGTGGTGGCTCACGCCTGTCATCCCAGCACTCAGGAGGCAGAGACAGGAGGATTGCTGAGTTCGCGGTGGCTTGCCTGGGCACCATAGTGAGCTCCGGGCCAGCCTGAACTACAAAGCGAGACCCTGTCTCCAAAAGCAAAAAAAAAAAGAGTACCTGCTGAGATGACCAAGGGTAGAACAGGTGAAACCATAATGGGTGACTAATATATACCTACAAATTGTTTCTTGGTCATCAAGGTCCTAAATAAATCAGTGTGTAGAAAGCGGAGCAAGAACCAGAGAGCCCAGGCAGACAGGAGGCTCCTGGCTTCTGTGGGATCCACGTTCCTGTGAAAAGCTTGTGATGCTATGCCAAAGCAGAGGGGAAAAGAAAGGTAATCTTGAACAGCTGGAAAGTATGTAATAAAGGTAAGGGGATCAATACAAGTGTGCAAAGTTAATATAGTACAGTCTGTAAGAGAGAAGGGTCTCTGGGCCAGAGATTTAGCTCAGTGGTTCCAGCGCCTGCCTCACAAGCACAAGGCCCTGAGTTCGATCCCGGTAACCACACACAATGCTGGGCATGGTGACTCACGCCCACCAGCCATCAATACCACATACCACAGTGCCGGGCATGGTGGCTCACGCCCATAATCCCAGCACTTGGGAGGCAGAGGCAGAAGGATTGCTGAGTTCCAGGCTTGCCTGGGCTACATAGTGAGCTGAGGGCCATCCTGAACTACAAAGCAAGAACCTGTCTCAAAAAAAAAAAAAAGAGAGAGAGAAGGGTCTCCGCTGTTTACCTACAGTACTATATACAGGGAAGATTTATCAGGCCAACTTGACAAAATTCGTCAGTAAGGCCAATATCCCCTGCCTACACATAGCACTTTGGCAGCCCAAAGACTCAACCAAAGGAAAAAGGTTGCCACTTCAAGACTGTCCCTCTAATTCCTGGAAAATCTCTCAGTGAGATACCCCAAGCTATGTCACAGGAAGTTGGTCAGCTGGCCTTGGTAATCACAAATAGCTGTCTCGAAAATTCAGCTAAATCCAGATGATCTACCCAAAATCAGGAAAAGCATGGATTACCCCTTGGAGCAAACATTTACCTTAATCTACATATATCTGGCTTTGAAACACATCTTCTGAAATATACCCCTGTTACATCAGTATGGGACACTCTGCTTCCCCATTCTCAAAGTGGAGGCGATCTCAGAACCACCTCTGCACCAGCACTCCTTCCATTCTGTGAACAAGGACACAGGAGCAAGGCAAGCTATGGAACATTACAGACCAAAAACAGAGCAAGCCCCATGTTCTACTTCCACAACCTTGTTTTCATTAGCCTGGTATCAAAACAAATTCCTTGATAAGAATGATAGCACATGCCTGCAATTCCAGGTGCTTGAGAGGCTGAGGCAGTAGGATTTTACTTTTAAGGATGCTTAAATAATGTAGGTGCTGCCCCTCAAGATAAAAAAAGTTAAAGAGCTGGGGTTGTAGCTTATTGGCAGAGTATGTGCCAAACATGCATGAGGACCTGGAATCAAAACCTAGGGCAAACATGGTAAGGCATCCTCTTTCCCAACCACACTCTTCTATCACTCTGAATCAGCCAGGGAGGTTTGTGAGGCTGGGCCAGGTAACCCATGAGCTGCCCAAGGCCCCTTGTCTTGGATTTTGCACATAGGGGTGACTCCCAGGGTTTCAAGGCCAAAGGTTCAGGTTCGCTCCTCCTTTTCCCTTCCCAGAGAAGATAATGAAGGTTGCTGAGAACCAGGGATAAAATCCTTATTCCAGCTTATTTCCCCTGAAGATCGGTACAGGTCAGTAGACTCAGCATCTCTGGAGGTCTGAAACTCAAGAAAGACTATGACTACCCTGTATACCTAAAGAGCAAGCAACCACCCCCTTCATAGCCCTTGGCCTGCTACAGACTCACTTCTTGACGAAGTACACTCCTGCCCCCTGTAAAAAGGGCCAGAACATCTGAAGACTCCAAGTGAAGGCTAGATCCCTCCCCTGAACAGGGTCTCCTAAGGGCATGATTTCTTCAGAGGAAGAAAAAGTGATCCAAGCCATAGAAAAAAGCCTACAGTCTCATTTCCTGAGGCCAAACTAATAGTTCTGTGTGTGTGTGTGTATACGCTAATAACTACGCCAGATGGCACAGTCCAATAATGCCAGCACTTTGGGAGGCTGAAGCAGGAGAATGGCAAATTCCACCCAGCCCAAGCTAATTTGTAAGACCAAGTCTCAAAATAAAAATAAGTAAATGAATAAATAATATACACAAGACATAATTCAGGAAGAAGGTTCTGGTATTACACATCCCACACACACATCACCACAACAAAATAAGAGAATCCCTTCCTATAACCTATCAAATATTCTCAGCTATCCCCAAAATATCTTCTGATAACCCAGTTTGTTCCAATCAAAACTCACACAAGATCCACAATACAATTTGATTTCATCCCTTTGTATCTATAATAAATTTCTCTTTTTAAAATGGCACTTTTTGGGCCAGAGGGTTAGCTCAGTGGTTCCAGCGCCTGCTTCGCAAGCGCAAAGTCCTGAGTTCGATCCCTGGTAACCACATACAATGCTGGGCATGGAGACTCACACCCACCAGCAATCAATACCACATACCACAGTGCCAAGCGTGGTGGCTCACACCTGTAATCCCAGCACTCAGGAGGCAGAGACAGGCGGATTGCTGAGTTTGAGGCTTGCCTGGGCTACATAGTAAAAGGCACTTTTTAAATTGAAAAGACATCTTACAGAATCTCTCACATTTAGAAACTTGGCTCAGTCAACTAGTTTGTTCCTCTATTCCCATTTTCCCTATAGACTGGCAGTTAGGGCTACATTTCTATTAGCACTACATACAATCTGACAGGGAACTGTTCCCAGGTGGTGGAGTGTGCTGTTCACCATTACCAGGTAAGGTGCGCACTGCCTGGGCATCCACCATGCACCCAAAACTATTAAATAAAGTTCCTGAGGCCAAAAGCATTTCTCCAGCTCTCAGAGCTTGGATTAAAAATGAGTTATTTATCACAATGATAAATGTAAGGACACACAAACATAAGGCTCTATTTCAGTTTCATTCTTTTTGACTGGAGAAGAAAATGATTTTGATACTTAAAAAAACAAAAAAAATATCCTTTTTGACATTTGACCTACTTCAATTCCTTCATTTTGCAAATGAAGAAACAGAGACAAAGAAAGCACAAGTAGTGATGGTAAGTGTCACCTTGTTGGCCAGGAGCATAATCAAAAATGCCAATTTTGCCCCTTTCCTCAGCACAGGACAGAAGACTAGGTGGAAGTAAAGGTTCTGGCCCCTGGAAGTGTAAGGGATGTACATTTCAGTTTCAGATCTGCTGCCAAGGATTTAGCTCAGTGGTACTGTGTCTACTGTGCAAGCACAAGGGCCTGAGTTTGATCTCTAGTACTGCAAATACACGAGCCTTAAATTAAAAATTACAGATGGGCAGCACTTAAATGTTCCCTTTGTGACTAGTGCTACACTGAGAGCTTTACTAACACTGTCAACTTTAATTCTCACAACACTCTGAAATAGTTACAGTTATTAATCTCACTGTGAGGATAAAAGGTTCATTTAAATGTGCAACATAGCCAGGACTCCTGTACACTTTGAAGCCAGAACCATCCACACCACTGTCCTGCTCTGAGGGAAGGGGTGAGGTCTCGAGCAGCTATGACAGTACCTGGTCACAGGATGCCCAGATCACATGCACACCCAGAAGTGGAATCTGGGGAAGGGCCCACATCCAGTAAGGAAAACAGAAGAGACTAAGAGCCAGCTCAGGGTGGCAGAGGATCTCTGGGGTCCTATGTTTAAATTATCTTTTTAAATTTTGTAAAATCAGATGCATTTCAAAAGTCCAAAAAAATGCCCAAAGCATAAACACTTAAGTCTTGAACCTTGTCCCAATTCCGTCACTAACTTTCTTACTACACCACGTTAGAAGTACAAGTACAGTACTCAGCAAACTTACTGGTTACCCCTAGTGGCAGGGCACTTCCATTAACCACAGACTCATTCAGTTAGGCTGCCCCCCCCAACACACACATACACCCAGAAAGGACAAATTAATAAATTAACAGAAAGCAAAACTAGTCAATTCTTTGGTCACCAAACTCTAAGGTCATTCCAATAAGCCCCTCAGGTTTAACAAGCAAAGGTCAATTTTTAAGGACAGATCCCACAGGAGTACTGATACAACACAAAAGAAAGATCTGTATTCTCCCAACTCCTTCATTTTACAGGTGGAAAAAACTGAAGCCTAGAGAAAGGTCCTAGTAATTCCTACATTCTCCTAGACATCCTAAAAGACACCACATGCTGGGCATGAGCTAAATAATTTACATGAATCACCACAGTGAAAGCTCACGAGGGCCCCATGAGGCAGGTACCTCATAAATTAATATCTATTACACAAATGGAGACGGAGAGGCACCGAATTGGGAGAGGAGGCACTGCTAACAAGTGGCAGAGGAAGCATTCAAACTGCCAGTTTGACTCCCATGCCTTCTTTTCCCATCAGTGATGGCAAACCTTTCAATGATAATGAAAAGCCACCTGAGGCATGTGTGCCATAGGTTCGCTACCACTGCTATGTATCAATTCTTCTTTTAACTTAGGCATCTTGAACTTTGAAGGGGTGTTGCTGGAATAAGGAAAAAATTTACACATTTTCAAAATAGTCTAAGGGATAAAAGGAGTCCCAAATGCTAAAATGCAAACCTCAAGACTTAAAACTACAAACCTAGGTTGTGGAACCTTAAGCCAGAATAGGGAGACCCACAAGAAAGGAGAGAGATTGTAAAGCAAATTTTATTACTGGTTACTGCTTGTGTCCCTTAAAGAACTAAAACACCAACATCTGAGCCAAAAGGAGAGCTAAAAATAGCAATTTGCAGCAAGCTTTGGAAAGCTTTTAGCTTGCTTGTGAAGCACTCATTTCAGTAGATTCCAAAAAACATATGTATTACAGAACCCAAAAATTCCCAAGACCACACAGACACTCTTCTGGTATCACACATAGACTTATCCAGGCTACAAATAAAACTAGAGCTGGAAAAGGGCCTCAGAGATCCACACTGGCTCCACAAAAAAGGCCACCACCTAACCTTACTAGACAGACAACAAATCGCAGAATTCTTCCTCAGAAAACAGCCAAGTTCGAACAACAGTCTTAAAAAGAGAAGCTACTGGATTATCTCAAGTAGTCTGTCAAAAGCTATTCCAAAGACTGTAAGCCAATGAGTAGCAAGTCTCTTGCCTCCGATTCCAGAAAAACAAGAACGGAGCAAATCTTCTGCTTTGGGCACTTAAAGCAAGTTGGCTTATATGTTCATAGGGAAAGGCAAGATGCCAGCCAAGCTGTCTTCTTCCCACGATCAATAGGCCCAGTGACGCAAGCTATCAAGGGGCCCTGGACTTAAGACAAAAACACCGGCCCCAGCACCCAATACCACCTGATGTCATGGCTGATTTAAAACCCACAAGGCAGGTTCACCATTAGCTAAGCAGCAGCAGCCAGGATGAGTAGACCCATTTAAACTTCTGAGGAGTGCTCTCTCCTGGGGATGATTATACCTCTGAGTTTAAAGAGGGGGAAGGACCAAAGAGCGCCTTAAAGTTGTTTTCCCTTACTTTGTGGGTGGATAGGAAAGATGTGAAAGAAAATGGAGGTTTCAGCACCGCCCTCTCCATAAGAGGGCCCTGAAAGAGAGGGGTGGGTAGTTCTCAAAAGAGTAGGGTAAAAGAAAGACAACAGTTTGTGGTACTACTACTCCTATACTCCCAACATCCCCTTCTGCAAATAAAGCAACCTGGGAAATAATAGCAACACGCTGGTTTCAGGAAGAACTACCCAGATTTCCTAGGACTAAGGGCCGAAGGTATTCCTGAACGTAAAGGCATTAAACTACTCTTCAACTTTCCCTACTCTAATCTTTTGAACTAAGCCTCAACAGCAACTCCAAAAAGGGAGTTTTAAAAAAGCACTAGGGCTAAGTCCAGAGGCCACCATTCTAACTATCAGGTAGTTTTACTGGCCCACTACAAAAGGACCCACGAGGAATTTATCAGCCGTGCCTGAACCCGTATCTATGTATGGACTGCCCAAGCGAGGCCTGAGGGTGCGTCCCCACCCTGTCCTACCACCTTTTCTGGCCGAAGAGGCCGACAGCAGCCTCCATATTCTACATTGCCTCGCCCGCAACGCTGACAAGGCTCTGCTGGGATTTCTCCTCACTCTGCCTCTCCTAGGGCCAGGGACGACTGGACCTCCGAATCCAGCCGGACGGGGCGCGGCCGCCGGCAGCCACACGCGGCTCCTCGCGCGAGGAGGCACCGCGCCGCCCAGCCCGCCACCCGCCGTCCGCTCGCCGGGACGACGGCGCCGAACGCCGGGCCGAGCGGCCGCGAGCAGCCCGCATGGCGCCCAACTGTCACCGCTGAGGCCTCCGGCCACTCCCTCCGCCGCACACGCCCCTAGGGGCGCCGCGGCCCCTCTCACCGCCTACCCAGCACACTCGCCCCCGGGCTCCCTCTCTAGGCGGAAGACGCCAAGATCGGAGAAGGAAACCACCGAATTCAATGACACGCGGGGTTTCATTTGTCTCCCCTCTCCCCGCCAACGATCCTCCACCGGCCTCCAAATGGCGAGCCTGCCGCCCTGCACCGACTCGGAAACAAAACTCGCTAACTTTAAGTCCCGAAGCCGTGCGGTCGGCAGCAACTCTGCGCCCGGCGCTGCGCTGCCCACCCGTGACATACGCTCGTTAAACATTTACAACATGGGGACGCTGGCGAGGTCACCGCAACGGGGAGTGTGGGGCAGCCCAGGCGAGGGGATCCCTGCGGAGCCCAAGGCGCCGTGGGGACCGCGGCCGGCGCCCACCGCTCCCGGCGAGGTAGGCCCGAACCACTCCGTCGCCCACTAACCGCTCGGCTCAGCCTGCGACCCCGCAGGCCGACTCCTTGAGCTGGGGCAGGGCCCCAGGGGAGTCCGGGGTGCGGGCACGGCGACCCCTGGCAGCCAGGAAGCGACAAAAATCCCAGAGTCACCGCTACCCGCGTCCGACCCCGGCCCGGGAGGCCGCTGGGGGAGGGGACGCCCAAGGCCCCGGAAGAGGCTGCGACGCCGGAGACCCACCTGGAGGAGACTGTCCGTTCACGGTGGCCAGGACCGGCGGCAGCGCGTTTTTAGTCCACGGGTTCACCTTGGGCGGGGGGGCTTCCACGAAGTCTCGGCGCCCGGCGCCCGCTCCAGCGGCTCCTCCGCCCGCGCCCGGCTCGCCGCCGCCCTCCTCTCCGTCGCTGACCGCTGGGCCTTCGGCTCCGGGCGGCTGCGGCGGCCGCGGGCTTTCGCGTTCCGGCGGCCCGGCGCCCTCCCGGTGCGGCCTGCCGCAGGGCGGCCGCGGTCTTCGGGTGCCGCCGTCTGGCTCCCCCCCTCCGACGTCGTTCGCCCCAGGCTCGCCCTTGCCTTCGGGCGCCGGCGGCGGCTTCTTCCTCACTAGCCCCCCGTGCTCTTCGGCCTGCAAGAGCGAGGCGCCCCCCGGCAGCAGCGGCTCCACCTGAGTGGCCATCTGCGCGCCCGCCCCCCCGAAGAAGCCGGGCGCGCCCGAGGTGGCCTCCCCCGCCTCGAACTTGGCTCGCAGGGCGCCCGCGACGCCTTCCTGCGGGGCGTCGGGCCCCAGTCCCCGCGGAGAAGGCTCCGGGCTCCTGCTAGGAGCGGCCCCCGGCCCGGTGGGAGGCAGCCGCGGGAGAGCCGAGGCCCACTGCCGGGGCGGGGGGGGCGGGAAGGCCCCCCACTCTGCGGTCCAGGCCTCCTCGGCGCGAGTTCCCCCCCCGCCCGCTGATCGCGCGGCGCCCCCACCCCGAGCCTGCTGCCAGGCCTCTCGTCCCGGCCCTGCCTCCCCCCGCCCCCGGGGCGGCCCGGGTTTCCCGGCTCGGGGGCTGCAGCAATATGGACGGACGGGGGGAGAGGCGCGGCGAGCGGAGCAGACCACGCGATCCGCGGCAGGCGGCGGGCGGGCGCGCGCCTCGACGCGGCGGGGAGGGGAGGAGATGGCGCAGCGGGGGCGCGCCCGCCGGGCCGGCCCTGGGCGACGGGCGGCGGCGGCGGGAGCGCGCGCGCACGGCCCCGCGGCCCCGCCCCTCGCCCCGCCCCTGCCTGCCATTCCTGCGGGCACCTCCCGGGTTGGGGGTGGGGGTGCCGGCCGGACGGGGGCGAGCACGTGCCTGATGCAATTCGCGAGGGAGGGAGCGAGCGAGGAGGGAGGGCTGCGAGGGGGCGGGGGCGGGGGAGGGGGAGGTGCTTTAAAGGGCCACTGCCTGAGAAGCGCCGCAGGTGGAGCACATGGGAAAGGGCCACGCGGCCAGCACTGCCTGCGGGCGCTCTTTGGTTTGGACCCCGGATTCGGTAAGGAGCAGACGTTAGTAGCACCTTCGACTCTCAACAGCTGAAGATAGGTACTTATCCGCTCCGAGGACACCGACAGTGTGGTCCCCTGCCCGGTGCCCAGCGGGCCTGGCTCCCTTCAGGCTCCGTCCGGGTGACCTTGGGCGGGTTGCCCTCACCTTCCGGACTGGGGTTCGATTCCCCGGCCGCCCCAAGTGGAATCGGAATTGCCAGTCGCGCCACCCTGGGCCAGGGCCCAAAGCCGAGTGTTTGAGAAATGTGAATTTTATTTTTTCCTAACGAACTACTTTGCACAGAGCTGAACCATCGCGCCATTGGGATTCCCCAAAGACAGATTTTTTTTTTTAACCCCCTGGTGCTGCACCTTCCTAATTCTGCCAGTCATTTCCATCGCCCTGGGTCTCAATTTCTCCTTTGTAAAGCTAGGGATCTTGTTATGACAGTGGTGTCAAACTTTCGTTGTACATTTAATTCGTCAAATATTTGCTTGCCTTGTGCTGTGGAGACCTGCAGGGTTCTAGGAAACGGATTTGTCAACAAGCCCAGCTAACAAATACCTATCCTTGTGGAATGTACATTCTATTCTAACGTGGGGAGGGAGACGATGAACAACTGCTAAACAATGGCTTGTCCTGTATCTATGAAAACAGTAATTACTGTGGTAAAAAGAAACAAGATGAGCTTTTTTTTTTTTTGGTTCCGGTGACTGAACTCAGGACTTACACTTCCAAGGTTGGCACCAGAATCGTGAGCTAAATCCCCAGCCATTTTTGGCTGCTTTTGTGTGCATGTGGGAAGATTTCCCTGGACTCAGACGCCTAAGTATTAGAAATCAGGCATTCTGGGATTGGACCCAGAAACCTGCCAGTCTCACAAGACCCCTCCATGTTCATCCAAGCATCATGGGGTCTCACAGGTCACTGGAGCTGACTTGGCCTCTCACTAGCTGTGATCCACCTGCTCAAGACTCAACAGCCTGGAATCTTAACTATCTCTAAGGATTGGATATCAGAGCAGCTCGATGAGGGAGCAGTTCACTGAAAATACTTGGAATTGCACTGGCCAGCAAGCCTGGGCTGCAGAATTGGAACTAGGAGCACTGGGAAAGTGTTGATGGGTATAAGCTGGCAATCTGATGTTGAATTACAACTGGGTAAATTACGCTTGGCTTGCTTGCTCTTACTCTGAGGTCTTATAAAGTGTCAATAGAGACAGTATTAGTCAAGACACTGTGTTAATGATAAACATTAGGGCAGTGCTTATGAAGAGGTACTGAGGAAGGGAATCTGCAAGCAGATTATTGTACAGTGCTGCCATACTATCTTTTAGATAGTGATAAATATTCCCTGATGATATTACTTATATTAGACCCTCTCTGGATTTTGTTAATAGAGAACATAATTGTCATTGTTAGTAATTTTTTGGGGGGGAGGGTACTGAGGATTGAAGCCAGGGTCTTTGCACTGAGATATATCCCATATATACATATGTGTATACATATACATAAGTGTATACATATATGTGTGCATATATAATGTGCATGCATATACACGTGTATGCACATATACATATATGTACATATATGTTGGTGTATACATACATATATGTATGGTTCCATCAAGTTGCCCAAGTGAAGTTCAAATTTATAGTCCTGAGTGCTGGGATTACAGGCATGTGTCAGCACACTAGGCTTGGTCATTTTTGTTCCTCTGATTTGTTGTAATTGGAGGCAGAGGTGAGCTGGACCCTATATTACTTGTAGAGGTAGCAGGACTCCATGTGGATGTTTAACTGCTTCATACTATTTAGCTGTCACAATCAGAGCTGAAAAGTGCGGCCAGGCTTGCCATGTAGGAGCCAGATGGACACTGGATTGGCCGTGCCTTATGAAACTACATCTTCTATTTACAGTCTATAAGGGCAAGAAAAAAGAATTAGTTATGACTCATTCCCTTTGTTTTACACATAAAGAAACTGAAGTTTGAAGAAGGAAAGTTACTTAGTCAAGGTCACACACCCAGTCCATGTAAGAACCAGGCCCTACATCTGAATGTCTTAATCCTAGATCCAGCAGCTTTTCCTATATTAAAATGATTGAGGGGCCGGAGGGTTAGCTCAGTGGTTCTGGCACCTGCCTCACAAGCGCAAGGTCCTGAGTTCGATCCCTGGTAAACACATACAATGCTGGGTGTGGAGACTCACACCCACCAGCAATCAATACCGCATACCACAATGCTGGGCATGGTGGTTCACACCTGTAATCCCAGCACTCAGGAGGCAGAGGCAGGAGGATTGATGAGTTCGAGGCTTGCCTGGACTACATAGTGAGCTCAGAGCCAGCCTGAACTACAAAGCGAGACCCTGTCTCAAAAAGGAAAAAAAAAAAAATGATTGAGGGCTGGGAATGTAGTTTATTGATAAAGTGATTACCTAGCATATTTGAGGACCTGGGTTCAATCCAAAGCACTGCGCATGCGTGGGCACACAGAGATATGCATACAAACGCACACTCATTTATCACTAGTACAAATTTTAAAATTATGATTTGGAATTGGGATGTAGCTCAGTGCCACCACATCTGCCTGGCAAGTATAAGGTCCTGAGTTCAATCCCCATACCAGAAAAAAACATTTTTTTTAAAATAAAAATTATGGGTTTGGGAAATGCAGCTGTTTTGAGTTCTGACCCACTATAGTGTTCCACATGCATTATTTCTTCCAAATATTAATATGCATGAATAAGTATTTAAGAGTAATTACTTTTATCAACAATTATTTGCTAAATTCCATGAAAAAACTTAACATTCATTATCTTGTGTAATCCTCAATATAACCCAATAAAGTAAATATTCTTTTCCCAAATATCAAGTGAGTCCGTACTGTGTGCCAGGCGGAAGGCTAAGTCCTGGAATGATTACTGTCTAGTTATGAAGGAAAACTACTGAAGTTCAGAGAGAGTACAGTGGATGTCACGGTGGGGTTTTAGGGAATCCTCAGGCCACCTTCTCTCATCTCGCTTTGGGCCCTCTATTGCTATATCCAGTAGTCATGAAAAATTAATCAAGTATTGTACTTAGGCTTAGAAAGACACTGAAAATTTTGAATCCTGTCGCTCCAAAAGATAAACTGTAATTAGATGGAACCAACAAATTAATATATGACCTCAGGCCAAGAAAAAAAGTTATACCAAATATGACAAGTCTGTCTTGTGCCAGAGTTTAACCACTTACCATTCCAAGTATTTAAATACAGAATAATCAAAAATTGAATATTTTTCATTAAGTTTTATAAGATAACATGAAGTATAAAAATGACCATCTTATCAAATTTATTCAGTACAGAAATTGGCTACTGAAATGACATATACCCGAGGAACACTTGAGATAATACAAAAACAAACTCACTCTCTGAGTGACACGTGGCTACTTAACACTTTCTTAAATAGTTAAATATACCATGTGCTTAACCACACCACAGCCACACATGCACACAGGTTGAAAAAAAAAACTTTAGAAATAGAGTCTAAAGTACCTCTTTATAATTAACTATGTTCTTGTTTGCTCCCCGTGCCGAATGAAGGCCAAGTGAGAGCTTAGAGGGCTGGAGAACAGGCTTGTAACTACTGGCCCCATCTCCAGATTTGCAGAAAAACCCAGCAGGCTCCTGAGCCTTCTGCTTCCGTTTCTCCACATGCAAAGTAGGAAGACTACTGCCTGCCCGTCTGGCTTAGGAAGGAGAAGGAAAACAAAGATTTCATGACGTCTTGTTATGTCCCTTTTTATTTTTATTTATTTGGCTATACTGGGGATTGAACCTAGGGCCTCACATGTGCTAGTCAATCACTCTACCATTGAGTACACCCCTAGCACTTTTTATTGTATTCTGAAACAAGGCCTAAATTGCCTAGGCCAGTTTAGAATTTGCAGTCCTCCTGCCTCAGCCTCCCAAGTAGCTGAGATTACAGGAGCTGCGGAAGGAAAATATAACACTGTTAGCTGTGTCTTATTCTCTGAGTCTGATTTCCTGAAGGTCTATGAGTTTCTGGAAGAACTTATACTTCCTCTGATATGTAGGATTCTTGGATGCCAGGGATGGGAGCAGTGGGTAGGGTTAAAGAAGATAGACAAGGAACTTGGCCAAATCAACAGTGCCCACTGTGATGAGCTCTTCTAGCCCCTGAAGTGTTTTAGACCTGGCACATGCCATGAAATAACTTCCACTACAGGGCAGCATCTCTGCCCAGATTGCCCGTGAGGATGTAAACAATAGCTGACATGTAAGAAGAGCACACGATACCAGCTGTGTGTACTTCCCTCCCCCAGGGTGATCCTTTGTCACTAACCATGATTGCCCATCCCCATTTTAGAGATGGGATGCCTCAGAGGAAGAGGGTGATATAGGGGGAGGGTGGTTTGCAATAGAAGTCTAATAGACAGTGCACTCTTAATACATTTCCACTCTGTGCAGCAGACTGGCACCACTCAAGACTGTTCCAATCAACTCCACCTGTGTGGTCCTTTGCCACTCCTTGGCCCTTTCCTGAACTTCCTGCCCTTTCTCAAGTGCTCCCTCGTACACTTCCCAATTTTAATGCTACTACTCCCTGTGATCCACCTTACAACACTGTCTGTATTAGGCACTTTTCTCACTGCTGAGGTAAAATACCCAACACCCAAAGTTAAAGGGAGAAAGGTTTATTTACCTCACTTTTATAGAGGTTTCAGTCCATAATCAGCTGGCACCAAGGCAGACAGGCATTGCAGAAGAGAGACCATTCATGGTGGGCAGAAGGTAGCAAACAAAACAAGGAATAGCTGCACGTCTTTCTATCCCTTATAACAGGCTACTTAGGGCAGGCAGCACTCACACCCTTAATCCTAGGTCTCTTGAGCCTACCATGACACTATGAATCAATCCTAGCATGATACATTCTAGATCTCCACCTCTGAAAAAGCCTTATCTGTGAATGCATGAGGCTTTGGGGGACATCTAGATACAATCTCTAACACCGCCTGAGCCAATACCCTGATGCTTAGATGGACATAGCACACTGCCTCTGCTCAAAATCTCTACCTTCACGCCCAGCATAGCCTGGCCTTAACTTCCCTACTCTGTCACCTTCCAGCCTCACACACTACTCCAGCAACAGTGAACCATTCACTGCTTTCAGGTCTTCAGTCAACAGATATTGACTGAACATGTACCATATGCTAAGTACTGCCCAGACAAGCCCTGGCCACAAACACATTCAAAACATACATGTCCTTACCTTCTGGAAGCTCTTGTCTCATGCCCTGTGTTTTTTGGCTCAATTTTACAACAGAGATGTTAATGGTATAATGATAGCTCAACTATCTTATGACTTTGTGCAAATATTTAACATCTTTCTAAGCCTTTGTTCCTAATCTGTAAATTAGAGATGATACTACTACTTACCTGTAAAGCTTGATTGGACCTTCTGTGAGAGAATGTGCATAATTTAACAGCACAATGATGGGTATCTAGTACTGCTAAGTAAATATTACCTTTAATTACTTTATTATTGCCAATAATGGTCCTTCCATTTCTACTCGTCCAGAATTTTATTTGCCTTCATGGCTCAGTACAAAATGCCAACTTCCTACAAGATCATATTTAATCTCTACAGCTATAACAGATTTCTTCATACATTTAACTCCTGTTAGAAAATTCACTAAAGCATATAAAGTATGTTTCACTTTCTATATTGAGTTATAATTAGTTATGAGTATGCTTTATCCTTTAATTAGATTATACATTTCCTGGTGGCAAATATCTTACCTCATTTTCCTTAAGTATTCCTTGTACTGCTCATCAGTGGTGCTATATAGAGAGCAGAAACCCTAAATTATGTATTTTGAATAAAGAAATGAATGGATCCAGGATTATTCCTGATCCTATTAGTTTTCATTAGAACAATGTAGTCAAATTAAATTAATGTCTTTTGTGTACTAAATTACATGTATTTTAATCCAAATTTTGAATTATAAATAAGTATGTAATTATTGATACCAATATATATATGATAAATTGTAACATAAAAATAAAATGTGCTAACTTTAGCAAGCATGAAAAATTTATAGCAAAACTCATGTATAAATTTACAACCTAGGGGCAATCATTGGCAACATGTTGGTGTATTTTCTTCTAGTCTTTTTTCAATGATTATTTTATAAAACTGATACAATCATACTGAATAGCAACAATTTTTTTTTTTTTTGAGACAGGGTCTCGCTTTGTAGTTCAGGCTGGCCCTGAGCTCACTATGTAGCCCAGGCAATCCTGGAACTCAGCAGTCCTCCTGTCTCTGCCTCCCAAGTGCTGGGATTATAGGCGTGAGCCACCACGCCTGGCACTGTGGTATGTGGTATTGATTGCTGGTGGGCGTGAGTCACCATGCCCAGCATTGTATTGTGGTCACTGGGATTGAACTCAGGACCTTGCACTTGTGAGGCAGGCACCAGAACCACTGAGCTAAATCTCTGGCCCAGAATAGCAACAATTTTATTTCTTGCTTTTCCCCTTGATAACTGTATTAATCAATTTCTTTCCAGGCAGTCAGTTAAATATCAGCTACTAAACACTTTCTATTTAAATCTTCTAACATGTGTATGTTCTAAAGGACCTTAATAGAGGCAGGACAGACAGGATTGCCTTTAGGTGGTGAAAAACAGAGGCGCACAGAAAAGACGATATACCTTAAATGACCTCTTCCAGTATGCCAGGGCAGCAGTCCAGGGCTGAACCCAGTGTCACATCTCTAATTGCAGACCCCTAAGCCACATCCCAGCAGACATTGGTAGCATACATAGAAAATGCAGAAATCCCAGACAAACTCAGGTAGTCATTTTTAAACATTCCAGGGTCAGGAAAATATCCAAGCTCATGGGGACAGATGGAAGTCAGCAGGCAAAATGAAGGCAGGAGGCAGTTTTCCATTGGCATGACCACCATAGTTACAGGGTGGGAGAGCTAACATCACCACACTCAGTCTGTCCCCCCCCCCCAAGCTCCGGGACATCAAAGCCATGGCCTAAGGACTGAAAGGGAAAGACTGAAGGACAAGACCTGGTCACTGCCCCAAGGAACAGAGCTCCTACAGCAGAATGTTGTTCCCTTCATAGACTACTTTCCTGTCTTTTATAGGAGGCACAGAAAAAAAGAAAAAAGGGCTTGGGATCCGAAGAACTGGGTTCAGGCTGTTTTGACTATTGCTCATTTCCTAGTTCTGTGACATCAGGCAAGTGACTTTGCTTCCTCAGTGTCTCCATAGATAACATGATGTAAAAAAGTCATTATGCTTTTGACAAGATTAACTGGCCAAAATGTGTCATTTTTTCCTCCCACCAACTCTGTAACCTCAGACGTGTTCCTTGCCTCTCTCTTCCTGATCTGTAGGATGGAGATTAGGATTATTGTAAGGATTAAGGGATACTAAAGGCACAGTACAAACAAGGCATGGTGGTGCATGCCTATAACTCCAACATTCAGGAGGCTGAGGCTGGAGAGTTGCTGCAAGGTCCAGACCAGTCTGGCCTACAGAGTGAACTCCAGGTCAATCTAAACAACATAGCAAGACCCTGTCTCAAAACAACAACAAGGGCAGTGTATAGCCAGGCCTGTGCCTACAATCCCAGCACTCTGTTAGACCCAGGCAAGAAGATTTTGAGTTAGTGACTTAGGGAGACCATGTCTCAAAAGTCTTTAAAATTTATTTATATTTTTATTAGTACATGTTTGCAGTACATAATGATTCAGGCTGTTTTGGTACATGTATATAATACATCTTTTTTTTTTTTTGCTTTTTGGAGACAGGGTCTCGCTTTGTAGTTCAGGCTGGCCCTGAGCTCACTATGGTGCCCAGACAAACCACCGCGAACTCAGCAATCCTCCTGTCTCTGCCTCCCCAGTGCTGGGATTACAGGCGTGAGCCACCACACCCGGCACTGTGGTATGTGGTATTGATTGTTGGTAGGTGTGTCTCCACGCCCAGCATTATATGTGGTGGGGGGGGTCGAACTCAGGTCCTTGAGCTTGCCAGGCAGGCGCCGGAACCACTGAGCTAACCCTCTGGCCCTATATAATACATCTTAATACTTTTTTTTTCCTTCTTTCACTCCTCCTCCCTCCATCTCTTGGTCCTTTTTTTTTTTTTTTTTTAGAGACAGGGTCTTGCTTTGTAGTTCAGGCCAGCCCTGAGCTCACTATGTAGCCCAGGCAAGCCTCGAACTCAGCAATCCTGCCTCTGCCTCCCGAGTGCTGAGATTACAAGTGTGAGCCACCACGCCCAGCATTGTGGGGTGTGGTGCTGATTGCTGGTGGATGTGAGTCACCACACCCAATATCATATCATTGTATGTAGTTACCAGGATCGAACCAGGGACCTTGGGCTTGCGAGGCAGGCGGCAGAACCACTGAGCTAAATCTCTGGCCCTCTTGGTCCATTTTGTATCTGCAAAAGATTTATCTCCCTGTGTCCTACCATCTATCTATTACTTTGCTCTTTTAAGTTATTTATACTTTGGGTTTCTCATATAAAAGAAACTATGTGATACTCCTAAGTGAAATAAATCAAACACAAATGTTTAAATATTGCATTGTTTCTCTGGTGTGGAAATAAAGGAAGAAACAAAGTGGAAATAAGGACTGAAATGTGTAATGGACATTGGGATTTGGGAAGAAAGTATTTGAATGGGGAGGGGAACAAGGGAGGTGGGAGAGAGAAACGAAGGGATGAGAAAATAGAAGGAAAAAATGGAAACAAAGTTTTTGTCCACAGGGAGGGGTGGGGTTTGGGGGATGGGATAAAATTTATTTATAAAAAGAAACCATGTGATATTTAAGCTTATATGACTGATTCATTTTATTTATCATTATTATCTCAAGTTTATCCATTTTTTCCCACAAATGGCTCAGATTTATCCTTTACAGCAAAGTACTACTCCATGTCCATAAATACTATCTTTTCTTTGTCTGTTTATCAGGTGATGGGCATATCAGCCACTTTAATGATGTAACTATCATGAACTATACTGCTATAAACATGGGTATACATAGATCACTGTGACACAGTGTCTCAAGGAAGATACCTAGAAGCAGGACACTTGGGTCAAAATGAATTTCTATTTTTGGTTTTGACAGAATCTCCACATTGATTTCCATAGTAGTTCCACTAGATTATATTCTCATAGGAAAAAAATGGACTGGGGTTGCAACTCCATGCAAAGGCCCTGGGTTCCATCCCCAGTACCACACACTACATCAATCAATCAGTCAAAATACTTAGAACAGGGCCGGAGGGTTAGCTCAGTGGTTCCAGCACCTGCCTCTCAAGCGGAAGGCCCTGAGTTTGATCCCCGGAAACCACATATAATGCTGGGCGTGGAGACACGCCCACCAACAATCAACACCGCATACCACAGTGCCGGGCGTGGTGGCTCATGCCTGTAATCCCAGCACTCAGGAGGCAGGGACAGGAAGATTGCTGAGTTCATGGCGGCTTGCCTGGGCACCACAGTGAGCTCAGGGCCAGCCTGAACTACAAAGCGAGACCCTGTCTCAAAAAGCAAAAAAAAAAAAAAAAAAAAAAAACTTAGAACAGTGTTTTGCTGTAGGATGTCTCGAGGCCTTTAACACTTATGATGATGAACTCTGATCACAAGACGAAGTGGGGAAGGACTGTAGGAATCTGAGGGGTTTCCTGTCCCTGCAATAGCCACTGATCAGAGAGGTTTGTCAAGTCTGCAAGTACAAGGATGTCTAGGTCTTTTGAGACACATGGGCGTGGACATGAGTGACCTGATTTCCTCATGTGGAGAAAGTGCACAGATATCCCAAGATGAAGGCAGAGAGAAGCCAGACTAGTTCTGCACCCAAAGAGCCCCTCACCTGGAAACAGGAAGTGTTACAGCATGGTTTTAAAATTTATTTTTTAAAAGCCACAATAGCTTCCCATTCATTACATAAGAGCCAACTCTAGAGTCTCACCTGGTCCCAACAGACTGTGCTGCTCTAGACCCCAAACAGCATCTGCCTTCCCTCCCTGCTCCCCTGGCCTGGAGCCCCAGGCATTGAAATCCTGCTGCCCCCCACCCTTTCTCAGCCTCCAAATCCCACTGAGCAGCCTCTTGGAAACACCTCTAGGGGCCAACTTGGGTGAAGTGCTTGTACTTCATAGCCCAGATCACAATCTGTGTATCAATCTGCTTCTAACATGCAGGTTCCATCAGCCCAGTGCTTGTGGCTATTCCATGCAACTTTGGTGTCCCTGGTGCTCTGTTTGGCATAACAGGCTCTCAGTAATTGGTGACTGAATGCTGTGTAGCCTTTCACAAGTCACAGATCCCCTTTGGGGCTCTGAATCCCTGTGAGTGAAACCAAACGGTAAAATAAGGTGCTGCTGGAAGCACTTGGAGCTCTGGCTGTGGCTCTGTGAGGAAGGTCTGGGCCTTGGGCCCAGGACTGAGCTGAGCATGCTGTAGCTACAAAGCACTGCAAACAGTGCCCTGACTTAATGGGGCAGCGATTCCCTGTCATTTTATGTCCTGCTGTCCCCTGGCTGGGACTGTGCTGTCAGATTTGCAGATGACCCATACACTACTATGTATTCGTGACCTCACCTATCCCGGTGGAGAGGAATGTGGGCAGATGGGGAGGCTGTGAAAGCACAGGATGGATGCAGAAGCCCACAGGCTGGGGGACTTATCTTTCACTACCCTAAATCCAAGGGCTAGAATCTCCAAGAGATTTTACCAAATCTCTGGGCAGAAGTGACTGCCGGGACACTCCACCTAGCCTGCTGCTTTTTTTTTTTTTTTTTT
>PVIC010034788.1:0-19387 GCA_004025085.1 Thryonomys swinderianus | reverse complement strand
CTTTGTAGTTCAGGCTGGCCCTGAGCTCACTATGGTGCCCAGGCAAGCTGCCGCGAACTCAGCAATTCTCCTGTCTCTGCCTCCCGAGTGCTGTGTATCTTTTTCTCTCTGTCTTTTAAGATAAGATCTTACTATATCGTTTAGAACTGGCTTCAAATTCAAGCCAATCTTTCCTGCCTCAGCCTCCCAAGAGCTGAGGTTACAGGTGTGCACCATACATCCAGCTATAATTCTCTTTTTTTTTTTTGAGACAGGGTCTCGCTTTGTAGTTCAGGCTGGCTCTGAGCTCACTATGTAGCCCAGGCAAACCTTGAACTCAGCAATCCTCCTGCCTCTGCCTCCCGAGTGTTGGGATTACAGGCGTGAGCCACCACACCCGGCTTTTTTTTCTTTTTTTGAGACAGGGTCTCGCTTTGTAGTTCAGGCTGGCTCTGAGCTCACTATGTAGCCCAGGCAAGCCTCGAACTCAGCAATCCTCCTGCCTCTGCCTCCCGAGTGCTGGGATTACAGATGTGAGCCATCACACCTGGCATTGTGGTATATGATACTGAGTGCTGGTGGGTGTGAATCACCATGCCCAGTACCCGTGTATGTGGTTAACGGGAATTGAACCAGGGACCTTGCGCTTGTGAGGCAGGTGCTGGAACCACTGAGCTAACCCTCCGGCCCGGGAAACATTATTCTAAGTGGAAGAAGGAAGACACAAAAGGGCCCTCCACTGTCGGCTTCCGCTTACCTGGAGGATCTAGAGCAGGCGAAGCTGGGAATAAGCTCAGGGTTTCCGGGAGGGGGAGGCACGAGTGTTGCTGAACTCTACCTCGGGGTGGGAGCGTCCGATGGCTCTGAGTTAGAGGGTGGCAGGGTGCAGTTCCGCGCGTGTCCTGGGACCCCACTGGACGTCCACTTCAGAGGCCCTTTTGGAGGCATCTCAGGAGCCCCAGCTTGACCTGCTGCTCAGGTTACACTTTGCGAAACCCGTCCCAGTGCAGGAGACTCACTCGGAGCCCGGCTCTGCGTCGCCACCAGCTTTTTCTCCTTTGCTATTGTATTAGGACTCAGTGTACCCTCGGGTTTATAAAAATCTCACTAGTAGGATTTCATGTTAAATCCAAAATAAATACTTCCTTATGTGAAAAAGCATTATGAGCTATGTCTTGATAAAAATAGGGTGCCAGGTGGGGGCCCCTTCCTTTCTCCAGCTCTGCAGGCCGGCAGGGAACAGGGAAGCCGC
This sequence comes from Thryonomys swinderianus, assembly GCA_004025085.1. Lineage (NCBI taxonomy): Eukaryota > Metazoa > Chordata > Mammalia > Rodentia > Thryonomyidae > Thryonomys > Thryonomys swinderianus. Next base: position 18,156 of record PVIC010034788.1, on the reverse strand, counting down.
CAGGCTGCACCCCGCTGCCCTCTGCCACCTCCTCCCGGTCATTCTGTGCCCTTACTTGGCGCGCTGCCCTGGCCTTCTCTGTGCCCCGTTCCCAAGTGTCCCCACCGCGGCGCTTCTCGGAGCGCGACTGTATCAAACTGTCATGAGACGTTCACTTTCGCGACTCGAGCCTGCGAGGGCCGGGCTGGCCAGCTTCACCCCAGGCTGCGAGAGGAGAGACCGGCGCTGCGGAGCAGGTGTGTGGAGCAGGTGTGTGGAGCAGGTGTGTGGAGCAGGTGTGCAGAGCAGGTGTGTGGAGCACCGGGCTGAGCAGGCACGGGGACTCGGGCGCAGGAGGACACAGTTCGGGGCGCCCCCGGGGCCTCAGGCGCAGCTGTGCGGGGTGGGGCCTGAAGGGGCCCTGTCTTGCGGTCCGGGGACCGCGTCTGTCCCGCCCGGGGTTACACGGACGCCTTTTTCCCGTGTCTCCTCTGCAAAGCCAGCCTCTTAGGACTTTGCCGGAAACACAACTGCACCGCTTTGCCTCAAAGAGCGAACGGTTTCCTCTCCCCTGTTCAGCGTTCGCCGAGGCTGTGCGACAGGGAGGGAAGGCTGAGTCAGGACGGACCGACAGCCAGAGCACATCAGGGAAATGGGCTTCCAGTCACCAGTGCGAATCCTGCCAAGCTAGCTGCACTCGTGCTGTGTGACCTTGAACTGTGTTTTTAACCTCTCAAGATCTGTTTCCTCATCTGTCAACTGGGCATGAGAATGGAACTTACCTAACGGGGCAACTGGGGCGTCTCTTTTGGAGACAGGGTCTTACTCTGCGGCCCGGCTACCCTGGCCTTTGTGATCCTCCTGCGTCGGCTTCCAGGTGCCGAGGTGACAGGCGTGTGCTGCCCACCCAGCTGGGCACAGCTCCTACAACAAGGCCCCGCACACGTGCGATTCCGCTTAATGAGTGTTAGCTGTTGCCCTGTTCAGCGTGTCCGGCTTATGGAGCTGAGACACCCGGAAAAGCTCAAGGATTTTCCGGTCTGCATGCCACACACCAACGTGCCAACGGGCCCACGGTGTAAAAAGAAAACACGGGCTCTGCGGACGCCGTGCCATGCACGTGAGTCCTTGTTCGCGGAGTCTGAGCCAGTGAGCAGGAGGGCGGGCGGCGGGGGCCGGCAGCCTGCGTGTTCAGGGTGGCACAGCTCGGCCAGCAGCCTGCGAGGGGCGCCCGGGACAAGTCAGCACGTCCGAGCTGGGCTCCTACAGCAGACACAGCGGGCTGCGAACCGTGGGCGCCATGTTCCCATCAAGGGTCAACACATAACCCTGTGTGTGTCTGCTCCGGTTTAAAGACGGCTTATTTAACCAACAGGACTGATCCACTCACAGACCCACAGCCCCGTCACCCCGCACACAGACGCTCCCATAACCTGGTTCTCCCCAGGACCGCAGGCTGCTTGGGCTCAGGGGCACGGTCAGCACTGCGGCCTGCGCTCGGGGCAAGGCCCGTGGCTCTGAAAGACGCCTCTTACCTGTGAAAGCTGAAGCCCTGGGGACGCCGCATGGCCTTCTCCGCAGGTGCCGCCCGTGCTTGTCTGCAAACGACCCCAAGACTCCTTGATCTATGTGACAGACTTCAGAGAGCAGCAGGACACAGATGTGCAGTCTCCAGAGGACGAGGAGCCAGGGTCTTTTGCTGGAGTAATGTTGTATCCAAATTGTTTCACTTAGGAGCAGCTGTGAGTCTCCTAAACACCTGTGCCTCAGATTTCACCGGGAATCAGGGGTCAAAGGGAGTGTCTCTCCACGGAACCTGGATACCAGGCAGCTCAGGCGCCTTGATAAGTTATACTTTAGAGGAACTGTCGGTAGCTAACGGATTGCAATCAAGCGATGAAAAATGAAACCGGGTGTGGTGGCATGCACACCTGTAATCCCAGCACTCGGGAGGCTGAGGCAGGAAGATCGCCATGAGTTCAAGGCCAGCCTGAACTACAGAGTGAGACCCCCATCTTAAAACAAACCAGCAAAAGCTGAAAGATGAGCGGGATATGGTTGCAGGCTCCTGCAACCCCCGTAGTCAGGAGGCTACAGGGTCAGGGTTCAAGCCCAGCCTGGGGTACACAGTGAGCCTGCGGAGATCCTTCACCCCCAGATAGGAGAGCTCATCTCTTTTTTTTTTTTTGCTTTTTGAGACAGGGTCTCACTTTGTAGTTCAGGCTGGCCCTGAGCTCACTGTGGTGCCCAGGCAAGCAGCCTCGAACTCAGCAATCCTCCTGTCTCTGCCTCCCGAGTGCTGGGATTACAGGCGTGAGCCACCACGCCCAGCATTGTGGTATGCAGTGTTGATTGTTGGTGGGCGTGTCTCCACACCCAGCATTCTATGTGGTTACCGGGGATAGAACTCAGGACCTTGCGCTTGCGAGGCAGGCGCCAGAACCACTGAGCTAACCCTCCGGCCCAAGAGAGCTCATCTCTTGTTCCCCTTCCTCTCAAGCGTGGCTGTTTACAAACCAATGACAAGACAGCTTGGTCCTGCTGTGCCCTGCAGGCTCCCGGTGGCCACTGCGGTTATCACCAGTTGAGCAGCTTCCATTTGGCTGCCAGGGCCTCCACCCAGCTCCGTCATGTCCCCACGAGCTCCATGGAACAAGCCACGGGCCTCTGTTTTCCTCATCTGTACACAGGGCAGAGGAAGTGCAAGCGTGCAGATGGGAAGGGTGCAAACCCTGGACCAGGCCCGGAGTGCTGGCATTCGGGAGAAGCATCGGGTGCCATGCCAAGCAATTCCAAGTGTGCTTTAAATATTGAAATCATCCTCTCGACTCCCTAGAGAAAGTTCTGGAACGTATCATCTAGAGGAGAGGCCTTACCAGCCCCTGATTTTGACCTGAAATTACTGTACTGAATTTATATTTTGATCTGTCCTCACTGTGAAACCAAAATTAAATATGGAAGTTTATTTTTCTCACGCACCCACCTATCCTCAGCACAGAATCAGGCACCGGCTAGGTGTTCAATAAATACATGTTGGCTGAGTTCGAATGAGTGTCTGTACTAGGCACCGAGTAGGGCACCGTGGGGTGGTGACGGTAGGATTTGGTCTGGGCATACGACAGCCCCATCCAGTAAAGTAGCCAGAGCCGCACATGGCTATTGGAATTTAGGTTTAAAGTCATGAAAGTTAAAACAGAATTTAAGAATTCAGCTCCTCCTGGCTTGCTAGTACACTCCAAGGGTTCAATACCCACGTGTGGCTATAAGAAAGTACACATATAGAACCTATCGGTCTTTGACCCAGAGCCATCACACTGAACTGTATCTCCAGCCCTTTAATAACAATTAAAAAAAACCCAGCCGGACATGGTGGCTCACACCTATCATCCCAGCACTTGGGAGGCAGGAGGATTGCTGAGTTCGAGGCTTGGCTGAGCTACAGAGTGAGCGCAGGGCCAGCCTGAACTACAAAGCAGGAGCCTGTCTCAAAAAAAAACTAAAAAAAAAAAAAAAAAAAAAATTTTAAGACGAGGTTTCGCTAAGTTTCTGAGGGTCTGCTGACTTGTGATCCTCCTGCCTTAGCCTCCCAGAGCGCTGGGGTTAACACACCCGCTGGAACACGTTTCCTCACGGGAAGTTCTGCTGACAGAGCTGATCTGGATCAGCAGTTACTGAGGGAGGGTTTCGCTTCCCAGGCGGCTTCTGGCCACGCCCAGCATGTGGTTGTTCACCACCTTGGGGGGCACTGGGTGGAACGGGGCGGAGTGAGGCTCCGAGTTGTAGCAAGGCCTCCCCTTCTGCGCTCGAAGAAACCAGGTGACTAGTGCCTCCTTCTTGATATTTTCGAGCACTGATTTGGGGGTAACCTGTCAGTAAGAGACATCGAGTAGCGAGAACAGCGCGAGGAGGCGGGTGGGAGGGCAGGATCGCCGAGGCAGTGGCACGGCCCGGGGAGGCCTTCCCTTACGGGCAGGCACCTTAGCAGAGAGCGGGAGAAGTGGGCAGTGAGCGGGTGGGACGTGGTTGAAATCTGGACGTGCTCAAGGCAGTGTGGCAGCACTGTTTAGCGTCCCTGTGATCACTTGTAAAATAAGAAATTAATACTCTCCTTTAAGCCATCCACCCTCAGGGTGAAAGCACTTGCCCAGCATGTGTGAGGTCCTGGGTTCAATTCCTAGCTCTGCAGGAAAAGAACACAGAGCTACATTCTTGGGCCCCACCCGAGACCTACCGGACTCAGAAATACCAGCTCTCACCCCAACGGCATTCACAGGTGAAATCAAATTTAGTTTCACCTTTGGAAATAACTATCAACAGTCTTTTCGCTTTGTTACGTATGTTTCTGAAATCCACTAAAATCAGAACATAACTATTTATATCAGGAATGTCTAGCTGGGTGTGGTAACACACCCCTGTAAACTCAGCAGGAGGCACTCCTCACTTCATCCCAGAGTTTGAGCCCAGTCCGGATAATTTATTGACTTAGTGAGATCCTGTTTCAAAATGAAAACCACCGAAGGGCCGGAGGGTTAGCTCAGTGGTTCCGGCGCCTGCCTCGCAAGCGCAAGTTCCTGAGTTTGATCCCCGGTAACCACATACAATGCTGGGCATGGAGACTCATGCCCACCAACAATCAACACCGCATACCACAATGCTGGACATGGTGGTTCACGCCTGTAATCCCAGCACATGGGAGGCAGAGACAGGAGGATTGCTGAGTTCCAGGCTTGCCTGGGCTCCATAGTGAGCTCAGGGCCAGCCTGAACTACAAAGCGAGACCATGTCTCAGAAAAGAAAAAAAAAAAATGTTTGCTCTAGGATGTCCCTGACAGGACAGCCCAGTTGGGTTAAAAATGAGCCCCTGGGGCCGGAGGGTTAGCTCAGTGGTTCCGGCGCCTGCCTCGCAAGCGCAAGGACCTGAGTTCAATCCCCAGTAACCACATAGAATGCTGGGCGTGGAGACACGCCCACCAACAATCAACACCGCATACCAAATGCCGGACGTGGTGGCTCACGCCTGTCATCCCAGCACTTGGGAGGCAGAGACAGGAGGATTGCTGAGTTCGAGGCGGCTTGCCTGGGTACCACAGTGAGCTCAGGGCCAGCCTGAACTACAACGCGAGACCCTGTCTCAAAAAAAAAAAGCAAAAAAAAAAAAAAATGTGCCCCTGATTTTGGTGGATTTCAAATGCCCAGGTGGGTTAAAAAATCTTAGCTTTCTATAAAAATGTAATGGTGACCTCCAGAAATTCTCCTTTTCCTTATTTTAGCGTGTCTTTGTTTGAATTCCTCCTCTAGGATATACACGTGGAACAGAAGTGTTTATGAACAGTTTTATCCTTCTGCTTGGAGTTCAGATGTAATAAATCTAGGATGTGATAATGACTTTGTGATTTGATTTTCTGAAGTCAGACACTTGAGAAGGGGGAAAAGCGGGTAAATTACATTAAATTATGTGTGCCTTTCAAAAATAATAAAAGGGAGAAATTCTTTCCTGAGCTTCCCAGCCCCTAACCCTAGGGGTACACCAGGAAGCCTCTGTATTTGTTACTTACATTTCCAGAAATATGAGGGGTGGGACTTCCCTAGCAAGCAGAGAATGCAGCTTTCTGAAACCCGACCCTTTAAAGGACATTAATACAGAAGAACACAAAGTGTGGACTGGCAGGACTTGCTGAACACAATGCCCACATTAGTGAAACTCAGGCCTTGTGCCAACATGAATGCTTTTTTTTTTTTGGAGACAGGGTCTCGCTTTGTAGCTCAGGCTGGCCCTGAGCTCACTATATAGCCCAGGCAAGCCTCGAACTCAGCAATCCTCCTGCCTCTGCCTCCTGAGTGCTGGGATGACAGGCGTGAGCCACCACGCCCGGCACTGTGGTATGTGGTGCTGATTGCTGGTTGATTGTTGGTGGGCGTGAGTCACCACGCTCAGCATGGTATGTGTTTCCAGGGGGATCTAATTCAGGGCCTTGTGCTTGCGAGACAGATGCCAGAACCACTGAGCTAAATCTCCAGCCCTATGAATGCATTTTAAAAGCAAACCAGAGGTGTATTTTTTAGCCAAACTGCCACAAGCATGATGGCAGAGAGGAAGAGAGCTGCAGGACTCAGCTGCAGGACTCCAAAGAGGGGATTGAAATGGGGTAAATCCGGGAGTTATGCAGAGAATTTCTGTGGCACCAGGCTGGGTTTTATTAGACATGCATTTGAAATTTAAATACATTCAGGGGATAATGTCTCGTTGAGCACAGCAGGGGTGACCTGATTGGGGGGCGGCAAGTTTATGAACAGGAGGACAGGCTCCGGCATCCGCTGGCAGCCTGAGCGCTCTTTTGCGGAATTCCGGTGCTTCCACTCACAAGGTTCGGGACGCCGTCCCTCCGCCCGCAGCCCGCCGTCCGCCGCGGCCTGTGTCACAGGCTTACTCACCGAGAGCCTCTTTGGAGATTTTGCTGTCCGGAGACTCGAGACACATGGTGCTGCTTCTGACAGCAATGGTGGTGCTGACACTTGTGTGACACATGTGCTGACACATGTTTCAAGAAAACACAAAGGCAGTAGCGTTGGGACTTCAGCCCCTCCTAGACAAATAAATATTTCAAAGCAAATATGTTTATTTAAAAAACCTTCCTAAGGATGTCGAGGACCTGTCTGAATCCTGTGAGCGCCTCGTGAGGCGGTTAACCTGGAGCTCGATGGTCTGGGTCTGAAGCAGGCACCTGGCTGGCTACAGCGGGGTAGGTGCGCCCGGCCTGGCCAGGTCCTGCACCCGTCCCCAGGCCGGCTCGAACTCAAAGCCCCAGCCCCTCCACCCACTGCGGCCTGGGCCGGCGCTCACCTCTTATCCCAGCACTTGGGCAAGTGAGGCAGGAGAATCCTGAATTTGAATGTGACCCGGGCAATTAAGTGCCCTAGCAAGACCCTTTCTCAAGAATTAAAAAAAAAAAAATTGAGGTGGGGATGTAGCTCAATATGAAAGTCCTGGGCTCAATCCTCAGTACTACAATAATAATAATTTTTTTTTTTTGGAGACAGGGTCTCGCTTTGTAGTTCAGGCTGGCCTTCAGCTCACTATGTAGCCCAGGCAAGCCTCAAACTCAGCAATCCTCCTGTCTCTGCCTCCCGAGTGTTGGGATGACAGGCGTGAGCCACCATGCCTGGCACTGTGGTATGTGGTATTGATTGCTGGTGGGTGTGAGTCACCACGCCCAGCATTGTATGTGGTCACCGGGGATCGAACTCAGGAACTTGCACTTGCGAGGCAGGTGCTGGAACCACTGAGCTAACCCTTCAGCCCCTTTTTTTTACAATAATAATAATTTAACAATAATTTACTTTTTTTTTTTTGAGAAGGGGCCTCCCTATAGAAATAGTTCAGGCTGGCCTTGTACTCAGTATATAGCCCACACTGGCCTTGAACTTGCAGCAATCCTCCTGCCTCACCCTCCCGAGTGCTGGGATTTTCGGCGTGAGCCACCACTCCTAGCAACAATAACAACTTAATAATAAAAGTGGGCTAAAGTGTATACTCAGTGTGATTGAAAAATATGGCAAATGTTTGAAATTTTAAAAAATGTATTACAGGAACAGACTGCCTCGCTCTGCCTCACCCCCCTTACCTGGGGGGGACCCCCCATCCTGGGGATCTTGCCCCGTCGGAAGGAGCTCTCCTGTGTCCTCATTTGCCCAGTTGGGACTGTCACAGTGTCTTGAGCTGCTTCCTAAATTTGACCTTTCATGGTCATTGTGACTTTGGGGACAAGCCGCAGGTGCTACTTTGTGCCTGTGAACCCACAACAGTGCACCTATGCATACTGCTCACGTTGCATGGCATGTGTCATAATGTGTGTGTGCAGGCAGGTGTGTGTGTACAGAGGTGTGTGCATGTAGGTACACGTGTGTGGAGGTATGCCCATTCCCAGGAGACGTCTCTGCAGGTGGCCCTGAGGTCGTGGCGTCACCTGCGGTCCGGGCTGTCTCCGGCACAGAGGACCGAACGGCACTGCCAGCAGCTGGGTCAGCTCCGTGGCCCTCTCCCCTCTCCGGAGTGCCGGGCACCTCTTCCTCCCGGCCGGCCGGCCGCGTCCCCTCGCCGTGCCTGGGACGGCACCCTGCGAAGGGCCTGTCCTCTCCCCGCGGCCTCCCCTCGGCTGCCTGCATGGACCGGCTTGGTGGGAATAGCGTGGCCAGAGGCGAGAGGCCCTCAGTTCCTGCGGCCCCCTGGGCTCGGCATGACTCAGGGGTTCGGGGACAGCGCAGGCCGGGAGGGGCCGGCAGCCAGGACGGTCCGGGCCTCTAGCAGCGCTGGAGCCCTGGGCACGCAGCAGGGCCGTCCTCTGTGCGCACGGAGGGGGCGGCGTGGAGACGGCCCATGACCACGTCCCCGGGGGCAGCACCGAGGAGAGGGTGCCCAGGCGACGGCCACCGGGGGGCCTCCCGCTGCTGCGCTTCCTCCCAAATGTGGGGGACACTTGCCCAGGGGAACGCTCCTCAGGAAAAGGGGGTTCTATAAACAAAGTCTAAGGCACACTTTCGCTTAAAGTCCTGAACGCTCTGGTAGGTCCTGTGACGGGAATGCCTGTGCGACTTTGTTAACACAGAATCCCGAGGCCTCCGGCAGTGACTCCTCCTTGTTAACACGCACAAGAATCCACGTTCCACGATACCGCGCTCAGGATCACACTCAAGGTGAGAATGTGCACCTTGATAATTCTCTCCAAGATGCTTTCTAGCTTCCATAATCATAATGGATTAATCAGGACTGTGATTAGCTACTGGTAAGAGAAGGTTACAGCTTCCAAAGACAGATTTATGTGCCATATGTCCCCAGCAGTCTGGGAGCAGAAATCCACAAGCAGCTCTGGGGTCAGCCTCTCACATTTCTGCCCTGCCAATGTCAACACACGGTTTTGTCCTCATGGCCACAAAATGGCTGCGACCCTTCCATGTACTGAGTCTGAGTTCCAGGGTGAAATGAGGGAGAGATGAGAGCTCTCTCATGACTTCTGTCTGCTTCTGTGTTTAAATTCAGAAATGACTGCCCTTCCTAGAAATCTCTGCCTGTATCTCCCCGGCCAGGGTGGGGTCCGACGGTACCTATTCACTGCATGAGAGTCTCAGGAGAAAGTGATGAGAACCCCCCACCCCCGCCTCTGTAAGGAAGAAGCCATGGAAAGAAGGCTGTGGAGGCTGTGAGCCGGCACAGTCTGGCTCCTGGGACGGGCCTGGTGCACAGGAGGTGCCGGGTGATTCCGGCTGAGCACTGGGGGCCGTGTGGGGACGGGCTGCACTCACGGCACCCTGAGTCAGGGCAGAGCGCGGAGCACGGCTCAGCTGCCCTGTGTTTGTCCCCAGGTGTGACCACGACCTGCCCCCGGCGTCTTCAGGCAGTAAACCTGCAGGGTCTGTGGGCTGGAGGCGGGGGCGGCGCAGCCAGGCGTCCTGGGGTGGAGTCGGACCCACGGGGCAGCCAAGAGCAGCCCCTGAGGCACGGCAGCCGTGTCCTCCGGGGGCGCAGCCTCTGCTGTTGGCGGAGGGCTTGTGGACCTTCCCAGGTGCATGAGTGTCACCGTGACCCGGCACCAGCTGTCCCCACAGCTGCCACCGTGCCTTTTATTTTTGTGGTACCGGAAATTGAACTCAGGACCTTGCACTTGCCAGGCAGGTGCGACGCCAGTGAGCCACATCCCTGATCTTCACATCTTTTAAGTAAAGCAACTTATTAATATGTACATTTATGGTGGAACCTGGCATGACTGATCTGATTCATACTATTTCAATTAATTTTTCCACTTATTTATATGGATTTATTTATTTTATTGAAATAAATTCACATACTATAAAATGCATTTTTATTATAACTTTTTTTTTTGAGATAGGGTCTCGCTTTGTAGTCCAGGCTGGCCCTGAGCTCACTATGTAGCCCAGCCAAGCCTGGAACTCAGCAATCCTCCTGCCTCTGCCTCCCGAGTGCTGGGATGACAGACGTGAACCACCACGCCTGGCAGACAGGGTCTGACTAAGTAGTTCAGGCTGGCCTGGAATTTGCGGTAATCCTCCTGCCTCAGTGTCCCCAGTGCAACGATTACAGGCATGCACCCCTACATCTGGCAGTCTTGGGCAGGGGGTCTCCTCTTTTGTTTTGTCCCCTGTGTCACTGGGGATGGAGCGCAGTGACTATTACTGTTAATAATCTTCCTGAAGGTGGAATAGTACAGACAGCGAAGACTCCAGATCTTCCAAGGATTTGTTCTGGGAAAGGGGAGGTGGGAGGAGCAGAGGTGTTCCAGCTGGAGGAGCCCTGGGGCCTAAGATGCAGCTTGGGGTAGAGCACTTGGCTCGCACGGCCCTGGGTTCAAATCCCGGCACTGAAAACGAAGGCAGAACATGGCCACCTGCACAGCTGACAGGAATCCCTACTGTTGTACATAAATGTTGTGGAAAACTAGATGAGAGGTCGCATGGGATCCCCAGCGGCCCAATGTGATCATCACACATAACCTACATGTGTCGAAATACCTCACTGGACATCAAAATACACAGACTTATCACATGTTGGTTACAAAACAAAAACAACCAGACAAAATGTGTAGTCCTGAATAAACCAGTTGTAAAGACATTCTGGGGAAAATGAGGATTGTATTTAAAAATACTTTTTTCACAGTGGTTGGACTGTGGTCCACTCAATGAGTGGTCCGTCTCCATGAACAGATAAGACAAATGCAGTATTTCCACACAAAGGGTAAAGAAACGGTTCTCTGCCATAAAGAAGGGTAAATTTGAATCACTTAGAAGAAAACGGATGCAATGAGAGACTATAATGTTAAGTGAAATAAACCAGATACAGAAGGCTAAATGTTGCATGATTTTTCTAATATGTGTGGCCAAGAATATAAGTAATTTAAATACTGAAATAAAAGAGGGATAGTGGGAAACAGAAAGGGAGACTGGAGACATGCAGGGGATCCTGGGAAGGTAAAGAGAAGAGGTCGGAGAGGGAGTCAAAATGATCAAGGTCCCTATGTCTGTGGTATCAATTCCCCAAGATAAACATGATTATTATGTGTCAAACATATACTAATAAAAAAGAGACACTAAATATCCAAATATCTAAAAATTAAAAGCCTTTAAAAAAAAAAAAAAGCTGGGCACGGTGGTGGACACCTACAATCCTAGCAGTTGGAAGGCTGAGGCAGGAGGACTGCCACGACTTTGAGGCCAATTTGAAGTACATGCGGAGGCTCTGTTTCAAAAAAAAAAAAAAAAATACCCTCCCCCAATTTTAGAGATGAAACCTGAAGGGCTTATTGACAAAAATTCACAAAGTCTAAAATGTGAGATTCCTGAGGAACGCGAAATGAGTTAAGGAAGGAACCTGCAAAGGTCAGCCATGATTGCGCTGAGGAGCGGGGGTGGGGGTGGGGTATGGAGACGGGTGTTCACAGATCCAGACTTTTCTGGAGCTTTGAGAATTTGTACGATAATGTATAAAACCAACTCAAAGACAGCTCAAGCGCCTGTAAGAAGCACTGATGAGTGAGTGTGTGGCTGATACAACCGTAGACAGGGTGACTTGAGCCTGAAATATTTTGAGGAGGGCTCCCTGGGGTGCCGCCCTCCCCGTGTTCCTGCTCTGACTCGGGGTCTGGCCCCTGCATTCTAGGCCCGGATGGCTCCCTGAACTTCCGGTGGCCTTGTCTGCCTGGCTCTCCCTCCGCGTCAGAAGACAGGCCTTGGAACGCTCCTGGGACACACCCGGGGTCTCATCAATCCTGTTTATTTTCCAAAATGGGTGAGGTAAGGGAGAAAGCTGATGAACCAGTTTCGCCATTCCTGTTGGTTCAAGTGATCGAGTATCGCGGTTTTATCTGCAATGCGAACAGTTAGCTTTCCAGGGGAGTCTTATATACAAGACATGAATTAAGAGAGTACGAGGGTGACCACAGTTGTGGCCCGTCCTTGCCTTTCTTTTTTTTTTTTGAGACAGAGTCTCGCTTGTAGTTCAGGCTGGCCCTGAGGTCACCATGTAGCCCAGGCAAGCCTCGAACTCAGCAATCCTCCTGTCTCTGCCTCCCAAGTCCTTGCCTTTCTTCCAGGGTTTCTGGTTGCTCTCTGAAACTCAGTAGTGGAAGCGTGGAAGACAATTTTGGCTGCAAATGTATGTTACACATAGCAGACTCTGAGTTAATTTCTTTCCTTTCTTTCAGTACTGTTACTGTACCCAGGGCCACCTGTGTGCTGAGCTTCCCAGACCAGTTTTTATTTTTTATTTTGAGCCAGGATTTTGGCATGTCACTAAATTGCTCAGGCTGGGTCAGCACCCAAGATCCCCCTGCCTCAGCCTCCCAGAGTAGTGAAATCAAAGGTGTGTGCCACCACACCTAGCTCCATTTCATTTTTTTTGAGACAGGGTCTGGTTTTGTAGTTCAGGTTGCCCCTGAGCTCACTATGTAGGCCAGGCAAACCTCAAAGTCAACAATTCTCCTGACTCTGCCTCCCGAGAGCTGGAATGATGGGTGTGAGCCACCATGCCCAGCACTGTGGTGTGTGGTACTGATTGCTGGTGGGTCTGAGTCACCACGCCCAGTATTGTTGTATGTGGTTACCAGGGATCGAACTCAGGACCTTGCGCTTGTGAGGCAGGCGCCGGAACCACTGAGCTAACCCTCCGGCCCTCCATTTCCTTTGTGATGAAAGAATTTCCCAAGAACCCAAGTGCACAACCGCTGCCCTTTCCAGGCTCCTCCTATCTCTATACACATGGAAATTGCTGTTGGTCACTCAGATCTGGGCTTCGTGGTTCCCTGGAACCCATTTGAATCGCACAATGCAGAACTTAGCGTTGGGCAACACCAAAAAATTCCAAAACACTTCAAAGAGTGGCTTCATTCTCATCCTCAAACTGAACCTCGGAAAGAGGAATCTACAGTGATGGGTGTTGACCAAGAGTCTATTTGTTTCCGTTTCAGAAACTGTTTTGAAGGAATTTAAATAGCTAACGTGGGCGGGTGGAGCAAAACCTTGACACAGAGGCTAAGCCAACTGCCCGGGAACCTGTCAGAAAGCTGTGTTTTCTGGTTCCCGTGGGCCGGCGGGGCCGTCAGTCGGGGTCATGGTCCCTAACACAGGGACACAATTTTGAAACCGTTCGTTCGTTCGTTCATTCGTTCCTTCCTTCCTTCCTCTCTCCCTGCCTCCCTCCCTCCCTCCCTCCCTCCCTTCCTTCCTTTTCTTTCTTTCTTTTGTTCATGGAATCAAATTTGTGACTTTGTGCTTGCCAGGCAGGTGCCAGAAACACTGACCTAACTCCCAGGCCCTTTAAGCACATTCTTAAATGAAAACTCCCAGACTACATGTCTGCACACTGGGTGCTTTGAACACATCAGCGCGTCCTAGTCCACCGGAAGCCTGGAGACGGGAGCCTGTGCCCATCTCCGCTGCCACGGCGAGGAGCCCGCGCCGCAGAGCAGGGAAGTGACCTGGCTGGAGACGCCCAGCCCGGAAGGAGCCGAGCGGCGCTGTTGCCTGGTAGTTAGCAACGCAGGTAACGGGAGAAGCTCGTCTGATGCCTGCAAGTCTCTGCTCGCTGTTACCGAGGAAACAAAGCCACCAGGACGTAACAAACCAGCGGGCACCCGAGGTGACCTGGTGAGACCCTGTCTCAGAAAATAAAACTGAAGAAGAGTAGGAGGAAGTGGAAAGGAAGAAAAAGAGAAGAAAGAAGAGGAAAAGCAGGACAGACACCCACGAAGGTGAGCCCGGAAGCTCCGTGATGCACTGCGGTGTCCGGGGCATCCCAGGGTGTCGTTGGGTCCCACACAGAACACAACAAACACACATCACTGAAATCGAATTGGCTTCTGAACCCAATTACTCATTTTATAACTGAAAAATACAGACTTCTCATATTGTATAAAAACACAGATAAACAACAGGAAGTAGAAAAGCACCCCCCCCCCGTGAGGGAACCACCTTGACACCCCCAGCTGCAACGTGCCAAGGCTCTTCTTTAGTTCTGGTTTTGTTCTCTCTGGATCCTCTGCGGCTGGAGGAGCTATTTCCCTGATCGCAACATAAGACATTTAAATAGATAATGCCAACTTGATGTCGGGTGTTTCTCTGAGCGGCACCCTGGGAGAAGCACCCTTCCCAAGCGTGTCAGTGTGTTTGTGCATGAGTGTTGTGTGTGTGTGTGTCTGAAACAGGGCCTTGCTGTGCTGTCCTGGGCTCAGGGACCGTTTTCTCCCGCCCGCTCTGAGCAGCTGGGGTACAGGCATGTGCTCAACGGCTCGCCCTACGTTGTTTCTATTCGCTTTGATCTTTCTCTCAGCGAGCCTGAATCTCTAAGGCACGAAGAGATAATGAGGGTCAGTCCTCTGGCCCCCACGGGAACAAAAGCCTGGTGCGTGCTAGGGCGAGCACTCCGCTCTGAGCTACACCCTCGACCCTTTTTGTATTTGTTTTCGTTTGAGACTTTATTTGCCAGTTGCCCAGGCTGACTTTGAACTTGGAATCCTTCCGTGTAAGCTGGGATCTCAGCTTACCATGCTCGGCTCCAATCACCTTTTTAGTTAAAAAATGTAACAATTACAGTGAATTTAGAGCAAATCTCCACAGATGGAAAATGGACGTAAGGCGCCAGGGGCTGAAGGTGGGAAAGGGGCGAACTTCGTCAGGGTCTTGGCACTGCCCACCAACCGGGTCACAGGGACAGTGCACGGTACAGTCATTAGACAGTCTGACCGCATACTGAACACGGGGGAACTGTACAGCCAGAAAAATCGATCTTATTAACATTCAATCTAAAACCAAAGAATTCTTGGTTGGAGTAACTCACCCGGAATGTTGTTTCTAAAATAGTTCTGGGAATGACTTGTGGTTAACAGGGCATTCATTCATTCATTCATTCAGGGAACACATACTTATTGAGCAGCAAACCAGCCGTGGATGGTTCTAGACACCGGCTGTACAGCAGAAGACAAAGCTGTTTATTTACTCTGCTCCGTTGCTGTTTGGAGTGGCTCTGCGCCTGCGGGGAAACTCCGGGATCGCCTCCCTATTACAGTGAGCCCCGCTGACTGGCAACCCGCTACCTGAACCCCACTCTGCCAGGTCACAGGATGTGCTTACGGAGACCAGGGGACACCGCCCACCTCCTGCTCTTGGGACGGCCCGCTGGGCAGGACAGCCGAGGCAGCACCTCCCGTGGGGTGTGGGTTCGGGCAGCTCTCTTTCTGGGCAGTGCTGCGTGGACCCTGAAATGTGTACAGCACCATTTTGCACAGGCAAGAGCTAAGGTTCAGAGGGGTGAAGTGATTTCACAGCTGTTAAAGCAGGGTCAAGGACTTGGCCCCTGTCTGCAGGGGGCCACAGCCTGGGCTGTCAACCAGCTGATGTGTGCAGAAAGGTCTCTTCCACTCTCCGGCTACTACAGAATAGGCAGAAGTCTCAGTGCAGCTGCTCAGCCGTGTAGATGTATGTGGGGAGAAGAGTATAGGTGGGGCAATACCAAAGACTCGAGTTCAAATCCTGTCAAGGTCCCGGAACTTTGGGAAGCTGAACAGGAGGATCACAAGTTTGGGCCCAACCTGGGCAATTTAATAACTTAGTGAGACCTAGCCAGGCGTGGTGGCTCACGCCTGTAATCCCAGCACTTGGGAGGCAGAGACAGGAGGGTTGCTGAGTTCCAGGCTTGCCTGGACTACATAGTGAGCTAAGAGCCAGCCTGAACTACAAAGTGAGACCCTGTCTCAAAAAGGAAAAAAAAAAAAAAAAAACTTAGTGAGACCTTGTCTCCAAAATAAAAAATTTTACAAAGGGACAGGGTGGTGGCTCAGGGTAAAGGCTCCAGTTCCATGCCCAGTAGGAAAAAATAATCTTTTCTGAGGGAAACATCGTTCAGCTTCTCTTTGGAATCCCAAACCAGCTCTGCATCTCACCACCCGGGACTCTCGTGTGCTATTTATAGGACAAAATTTCAGGGAATTCCTCTGTGTGCAAAACGCATTTCTAGAAATTTCTAAAGCATCCCATAAAAGCAGGATAAGCCCCTCCTTTTTATTTGAACCTTGCACATAGTTTTATCTCAAGTTATGTTAATAATAAAAAACAGTGGCTGAAGTCGCTAGGGCTTCCCCAGGTACAGAGCTGAGGGCTTTAGAATATGGACGGTTCTAAATCACAATTCGTCCTCGCAGCGGGACTTCAAAGGCAATCGCAAACTTCGGTTCCCCATTCAAGCGCGGATATGCCCTTCGTGAAACCCCAAATTAAGAGCCAAAAGCTGCGGACCCTAGAAGAGCAGCTGTCCTACTGTGGGACTTCAGTTCCCCCACGTCCTTCCTGCAGCCGGGCCTCTGATCTCCCGCTCCCTGCGGACAGTGCTGCCTCCGGACCTCTGGGATGCTCCAGTGGCTGTGCCCCCGGGCGCTGAGGTGGGCAGACACCCAGCATCTCCCCATGTCCTCCAGGCTTTATGAGTGCCAAGCCGTGAGTCAGGAAGCAGAGGGACTCTCCGGGGTTTTGTTGGTTTGAGTGCTTTTTTCCTGCGGCATTGGCACTTGAACCCAGGGCATTCACAGAGCTACATCCCTGGTCCTTTATGTTATTTTATTTTTTATTTTTTTGCTGTTTTTGAGACAGGGTCTCGCTTTGTAGTTCAGGCTGGCCCTGAGCTCACTATGGTGCCCAGGCAAGCCGCCGCGAGCTCAGCAATCCTCCTGTCTCTGCCTCCCGAGTGCTGGGATGACAGGCATGAGCCACCACGTCCGGCATTTATTTTATTTTATTTTTAATTAATTGAGTTTATTGGTACATTCTATATACACATCATGATCACAATCAACATTGAGAATTTGTAGCAGTATATGACACGACTTCTCATTTTCTCCCGTTCCCTGCCCACCCTGCAACACTCCGTCCCATATATACATAAGCTTTGTTTCCTTTTTTTTTTTTACCATCACATATTTTCCCCACATTATCTCCCCCTTCCCCGCTTTACCATTTTCCTTTATTTTGAGATGGAGCTCACTGATTGGCTGACTCCAACCTGCTGTTCTGAAGCACAGCTATGGGCTTCCCTGTGCACCAAGAGAAAAAGGGAATGGTGGGGGCCGCGCCACGTTCCACAGATCATTCCCGCCTGAGGCAGGACGTCTCTGCTTGGACTCACCACTCGGTGTTTCTGTTGCCTTTTAGAACAAGTTTTAGGACAAAATCACAACAACAGTAAGAAACTCAGCAGCTGAAATATAGATATCTGGGGAACATGATAACTAAGTAGAGATGAAAAAGCTGAGATTTGCACCCCATGGAAACATAGAGCTAAATTTTCATGCCACACAGAATTAGACCAAGGATGAGCACCACAGGATGTTAGGACTGATCTTAGCAGCCATCAGTGAAACAACTGTCACCAAATATTAGAAATCAACATATTTTTTGAACAGACCAAAGTTGATCTCTATGTACCAAGATGCTTATTTTTATGGTGCAGTTTAAAAAAAAAAACTAACCTAGGATAGAATTTGTAGAATGTGGTTAATTGTTTCTCTACTTTTCAACCTCGTATTTAATACTTAGGTTTTTTTGTTGTGGTTTTGCTTCTGCAATATTGGGGATTGAAATCAGGGCCTTTGTACTGAGCTGTGTCTTCTGCCTGCTTTTCAAATTTCTTAAAATTTTGAGACAGGGTCTTGCTAAATCATTAAACTGCCCAGGCTGGGTTCAAACTTACGATGCTTTGTGTCAGCCTTCCATGACATGGCACTTAGGTTTGTGTATAGAACATTTCACAAAAAGCAGCAGTATATAAAAATATTTCTCTGTAGGAAGGGCTCGGGGTTTAGGTGAGTGGTTCCAGTGCCTGTGTCCAGTGTCTCCCTCGATACAGGGTACTAAGCTCATGTTAAAACACAGCAATCAATGTCTTTCAAAGACATCTAGAGACACTGGTAATCTACCAACAATATATAAAGTATATGGGCATCAAACGATTTGGTTCACAAAGTTGTTTGAAATTAATGATTATAATTAACTATGATTTGAACTAGGGATTAAAAAGCACTAATAGGGCCAGAGATTTAGCTCAGTGGTTCCGGCACCTGCCTCGCAAGTGCAAGGTCCTGAGTTCGATCCCGGTAACCACATACAATGCTGGGCGTGGTGACTCAC
>PVIC010034787.1:0-19404 GCA_004025085.1 Thryonomys swinderianus | reverse complement strand
TGGTGGCTCACACCTGTCATCCCAGCACTTGGGAGGCAGAGACAGGAGGATTGCTGAGTTCAAGGTTTGCTTGGGCTACATAGTGAGCTCAGGGCCAGCCTGAACTACAAAGTCAGACCCTGTCTCAAAAAAAAGAAAAAGAAAAGAAAAGCTGAGGAGAGCACAGGGCTGACAGGAACAGGGGGAGTCTGCCGAATGCTACTCAGTTACAGCTAGAAGAGTAAGGCACCTTGCTGCACTAAGGGACAGGACAGTTGGACGATGACAGAAAACAGTAATGAACTATGAATGTCAGAATCTAGAGGAAATAATTTGAACATTTTCACCATAAATGAGTAGATGGATATGTATGACCTGATTTACACATTACATAATTCACACCTGTTTCAAAGTTAACATAGTATCCTGTAAGAATTTTTTTTTTTTTGAGACAGGGTCTCCCTTTGTAGTTCAGGCTGGCCCTGAGCTCACTGTAGTCCAGGCAAGCCTTGAACTCAGCAATCCTCCTGCCTCTGCCTCCCGAGTGCTGGGATGACAGGCGTGAGCCACCATGCCTCGCACTGTGGTATGTGGTACTGATTGCTGGTGGGCGTGAGTCACCACGCCCAGCATTATATGTGGTTACCGGGGATCGAACTCAGGGCATTGCGCTTGCGAGGGAGGCGCCTGAACCACTGAGCTAAATCTCCAGCCCAAGAATTTTTGTTTTATGTATCAATTAAAACAAGTTCAAATTTAAAAATAAGTAAGAGTCACTACAGATCAAGTGCAGAAAGGCAAGCATGTGGTAGGGTTTGAGTTAGTCTTTAGCATGGTAATTTCAAATGAGAGGAAATCAAATGTAAGCTGTAAGGAAAGGGACATTCAAATAATCAAGGTAATGAAAAGAATATAAAGACTTAGAGACTGAGACTAAAGAAAAGCCATTAACAAGATAAGACACTGAAAGTCAGGGCAAAGAGACTTCGAAAGAGGTCATAATAAGGTGGTGCAGAAACACGTATTCACAAGATACAAAAAACGTACTGACAAAGATAACTGAAAACAGTGTCTCAAGATCGTGGAAGGAGTCACTTTTATTGTTTCCAAGGACAGTTTTAACAGTGAGATAAAAATATATGAATTCTGAGTATAAAGAAATGAACCTATGTTTTCTTATTTTGCTTTCCTAATAGAACATGGAGAATTTAAAAAAAGAAAAGAGGTTGGGGATTTAGCTCAAGTGGTACCACACTTATCTTGGAAGCACAAGGGCCCTAGTTTGATCCCCAGTACCACCAAAAAACAAACAAACAAAAGAAATGTATGAATACCATCAGGAGTTAGTAAAATGAGGGAACTGTTTTAGACAAGAAATCTCAATAGCTAACACATTACCATCAACAGTTCAATAAATGTGTCATGAATGAAGGAAGGAAGTATATTTTTCTGACACCCTGGAGGTAAAGAAAAATGTATCCTTGTGAATGACACAAAAACTAGGTTTGATTGGAACTCAAAGTTGTTCAACCTCAATTTCATTAGGCCAAGGATCCTCAACTTGATACCTTTAACAACAGATATTTAGACATTTTTCACTGGTTAAACTAAGACTAAATTTCCATGTCAGTATGTTTCAAACCACTTCAAGCCTCATAGAATAGTGAGCTTCAGCAGGAAGAAATCTATAATATTGGACCAGGATTAATCTTTCCCTATTCTTTTTCTTCGTGCTGCCTCAAAGGAATATATTTGGCAACAATAACAGAGTAAAAAATTTCTGAGATCTTCGCAGAGTCATTACAAACTGTTACCTTCCCTGACTTTTCTACCTACACTGCTCTTCTGCATGACTGTATAAGTACAAGGGAAAGAGCAGAGATTGTTTAACTGCCTTTTTAGTCATGTGCTTCATGAAGCCTTCAGATACATAAACTATTTCACAGACCATTATACTTCCAAATTCCAGTTGGAACAAGACCTGTAAGTGACAAATGCCATGAGAATGGATATTCTCACAGTGTTTCTGGCACAACTAGACAGAGGAAGTCTCAGAAATCTCATGAGAAAATACGCTCCTCTAAGACTCTCATCCCATTTTTGGGGGGCTGACTATATATATAGATAAACTTGCATAAGCCTTCGGGCTTTGGGCTTGTTATCCAAATTCACTAGAGCTTTGATCCTTCAGAGGGTCACCAGTCCCACCCCAGACAGACTTCTCCGGGGGCAAAAAGTCTCAGTTCCAATGAGATAGTTTCTCAATAAATTAAAACAAAGATCCTATTTGTGAACAGAAAAATCATAGAAGGAATAGGAACTTTTAAAACAGCCCTTCACATTTAATCTATGATGGCTTTCGTTTTGGCCCTGCTTTCAGTTGTGTGGTTAGTGCTGTTACTGTTTTCAGTGTAACAACGCAAAGTCCTGAGCCAGGGTATCGCTCACTCTGGGGTTCAACCACTCACTCCTGTGGTCCCCGTGAATGGGTTCCCACCAGTGTAAATGGAATGAAGAAAACAAACCCAGGCTCTCTTCTCTCAGCCCTGCGGCCCTGGGAGATAAGGAGTAACTTCAGGAACCTGTGCTCTGTGGAGTGGGTGCTCTCGATCTCACAAGGGCCACTGTCTGTCCATGTGAGACAGACGTGGTCTGACTTGTTTAACCAGAAGTTCTCTTAACTTTAAAATACCACCTTACTTATGCATTGTCCAAAATGACGTTCTTTCCCCCCAGACATTCTGTACTACAGAAACACGGGAAAAACGAGCTGAGGCTACAAGTGAATGGAGAAAATCACAATGGGCTTTGCTGCTGCACTAGAAGAACAGCTCTTCAGGTCGGCTTTGCAGAGAGGCATATTCCCAAACCAGCCATCATTAACAGACTCACTTCCACAGGAAAAAAAAAGGAAGAAAGAAAAGAAAAAAAGACAGAGTCTGAAAACTCCGGACAAAAGAAATCCCTGCAGACAAAGTAAAAACAAATTAAAAGACCCATTATAAAACACAGATGCTACAAGGAAAATAAACTTTCCAAGATTTACTGGGCTTTGACAAAGTCGGACATTTGTGGAAAAGACATCAGCAGCAACTTCCAGGTAATGCGGCTAGAAGGCTAGACTCCTTCTTTTTTATCTTTACCCTCTGTGCAAAGCTGCCAGGTTGGTATTCTTAGCTTCTGAATGCAGTGATGTGAGAACATGTGACTCTGGCAAACTGCCAACTGCAAGAAATTTCTAAAGTCAGCAAGGCCCTGAAATTTCTCAACATTTCAGATTATGCTAAATATGAACGTTAGTGTCTGTGGACTGTGTCTATATGTGTGTATGTACTTTCATCAATGCAAACAAGATGAGTTGGAGTGAAATTTTACACTTTCTTTCCACTCCAAACTATTTCACTGCTTTATACTGTGAACCAGAGGGAATACTTTATCCCTTCAAAACATATCAAGCATTCAAAGAAAACAGTTACAGATCAAAAAGCCCCAGAAAAAAAATTTTTACAGGCCCCTAGAAGCACAAGTGACAGACTGTCGCCAATGAGGGTCAAAGGAAGTTTCCGTAGGAAAGGGATGTGTGAAAAACTAAGAACTCCAATAATGTCAACCAAATTAGGCACTTGGAAGATAAAGAAGCACTGTCCTTTTGTAGTCATTTGGGACTTGGAGATAAACAGATGCTGATTCATTTGCAAAACAGCAAAAGGAAAGGAGGCTGTGCTATTGGCGGCCCATGGGAGCATGCTACGATCAGGCCATCCTCCCCTCTGACTTTATCCGGTCCTATTGCGTACTCAAACATCACACCGGGGCACGGATTTTCAGATTGATGATAGAGACTCCCGAAAAACTCAGTATCCTGCAATCTCTCAAATTGTGTCAAATTCTGTTCTCATTATCTCTCTACACACTTCCGCAAAGATCCATTACAGACCTAGGACATAAAGGTCCCAGTCAATGTCCCTGGGTTGTGTTAAACTCTTGTAGCAGAACTCGATGTCAATTTGGATCCCCAGACAGATCTACAGGAATGGGCCTACTTCCCAATCATCTAGTACCTTTGACCTCTTTCCAATGCTTTCCTACTCTAAAATGTCCCGAAGGTGATCTGTTCCCCACATTGTTATCTTTCCAGAAGAAAAACCTGAGTAAAGACTTCTAAGGAGTTTCTTTGTATGGATTTTGCATTCCACTGAAGACCAAAACATTCAGACTGCTTTTAACGTCCTGCTGTGGAATTGAGAGGGATAAAAATCCAAAATTTACCAAGGAGTTTACCTTAATTCACTGTTTGCAAAGTTAACTTCTTGACGCTTTCAAAGGAGTACAATGGAGGCCTGTTCTGAAAC
Organism: Thryonomys swinderianus; assembly: GCA_004025085.1. Lineage (NCBI taxonomy): Eukaryota > Metazoa > Chordata > Mammalia > Rodentia > Thryonomyidae > Thryonomys > Thryonomys swinderianus. The sequence goes on along the minus strand of PVIC010034787.1, from coordinate 15,073 downwards.
AATCACTGAAAATGTGGATTCTGAAAAGATAAAAACACTCCCTAGTTCTTGCTTCCCAGCTAATGTAACATTAAAGCCTTTGCAGCCTAACTCTCGATAATTACCTAATCAAAGTCAAAATCCTTTTGGGATATACAAACAGTGCCCTATGCAAATGGGAATTTCCCACATGCGGGTTGCTTCCGGTTGGGAATGGGTGCCTCTCTCCCCCTCTCCCTTCCCCTTTCCTAGATGAGAAGGACAAGCTTCCCAGCTGCAGTTCCAGGACTTTCACCCTCCTTTGTGACCTTTTCTCAGGCATGTTCCAGTATAATCTGTAATCTACTGAAGTAGGAAAAGGAAACAGCAGCGCCCTGGTGAGAAACGGCGCCTTCTGACCCACATACCAAGCTGGGCGGAAGCAATGCTTGTTCACAGGAGCCAAGAAGAGAACACACAATGAAAAGAAAATGAATTTTATATGTATGAAGATACACAAACACACAGAGACTTATTTCCAAAGACTGTTAATACAACTAACAGTGTAGGAAATGTAATTAAAAACAAAGCGTCCCAGGATCATTTTGACAAGATTTTTCTTACAATTTGTTTTTTGAGGCCATAAGCGATATGTAAAAGCAGTGAAAGTTTTTGAGCAGTTCGGGGAGTGACACTTGTTGCTTTTTCCAAGTGACCAGTTCAGGTCAGCACACTCACCACGACTGGTACTTTGGACAAGAGCGAGGAGGTAGAAAAGTTAAAGAAGCTCCCACAAAATGGACTTAAAAACAAGAATCCAACTTTTTTTTCAAGATAAAGACTGAGGTTACTAACAGTATTATAATTAATTCTTACGAGAACACACAAAGCCTACATAATGTTTTGTACTAGTTTTTATTAAATGCCATTAGAATTAAAACCATACTCTGGAAGGAATGATACAGCACTAATTATTTATAGCTACTTTATATATAAATAATTTAGTGAATCATTTGCTAAAAGGTTTTTCTTTCCTATTAATACATTCTTACTTGTTTATTATCATTCTTAGTGTGGAGGCTATTATAATACATAGTTTTAAGTATTTTCCTTTCTTTAAAGCTCAAATATCCTCAAAGAATCTAGAAAATTCACACATTAAAAATAAAAATCCTTAAGAAATAATTACTATTGCTAAAATCCTAAGTAGAGTAAATTTAGTATACACTTCTCCCAAAATGTAACTAGGACAAGGAGTGTCAAATTGTTATATGGAAAAAACTCAAAAAGGAGATGAAATCAAGGCTAAAGACAATGTTTATAAGATTTAAAAAACAAAGGAGGAAAAGTAATAGAAGTAGCTAAAAGGACTTCTACTAAAATACAAAAATCTGCCTTAAAATCTATATAAAATGTCCCTACAAGTGTTAAGTTCATTACCTTATTATTCTTAGAGTACTCCAAGGCTTAAGGGTGAATAAAATTTATTAGGAGCTAGTGTTCTTGATATTTAAGAAGTTTTAGCAATTATAACTCACTTTAAGTATTAGGAGCATAGTTTTATACACATTCAAAGATGAAAAATAAAAACTATAAACAGACTATCTTTACATAAATAAATATATATGAACAGATGATAGTCTATTTAACACTAGAGGGGACAAAGGAAATTCTTTGTATAACTAAAAATAATAAAAAGATGGTGAGCCTTTTACCTTAAAAGCTAAACTTTCAAATTAAAGCACGCATGTCCAACTCCTCTGAAGTACAGTAGTGGAACTAACTGAAGGCTTTAACCTTACTGAAAATATTCAGAATTGAAAGAGCACAATCTAATATCCCTTAGCCCAAATATGGGATAAAATGGACTGCCCACAGTATAACTTCTCATTAAAATTATTTTTAACAGGACTCTATAGACAACCCTGATGCTTATCTCATAATAAATTTTGTATCATATCAGCAGACCTAGCAGAATCATTTCACTGTTCAAAGAAAAAAAAAATACAGAATTCTATCTGCTTGATTTGACAGATAAAACTTTGTCATATAAGAGAACATAAAGAAGTATGAAGAGTTGACTCTGAAATTTTTAAAGACTCTATAATAAGATGAAGTATTTAACTAATTACAATATATGAAGTATATTTTCTTAGGACACGAAGAACACAAGAATGATTTGAAGAACTTGTCTTTTTCAATTACATCGAACACTGTACACTTTAGGAACGATTAAATATTAAAACCAAGGTATTTTCTGCTGAAGAGCAAATAGAGCAGTAAAGTGTAAGTAACTTTCCTAATAAGCAAATAGATTAAACCAAAATAGCAAAGACTCGCTTTTCCCCACAGCCTCCCGCTCTCCATTTGTCTCTCCCCACCCCACCCCAACGGAAGCCTTCCTTCTTATTACCCATGACTGTTAAGAATACTTTTTGGCTCTATTTCAGCATCATGACTCAGGTCATGAGAAGTGTCAAAGATGCATTTCCTTCAGATGGGAAAAAGCAACAGAACTTAACAGCCATACGAAGATGGGAGTGCAGCACAAAAGGGCCAAATCAGCATTTTGGACAACAGGAAAGAAAAACTCCTTCCGAGTCACACACATTCTAGTTCTTGTTTCCATCAAAATATGCTTGTATGTTCTGCTCAAGAGGAAATAAAAAACCAATATGCAACCGTGCTACCTAAATTATTCAAACATTTGTGGAAAGCATTGACCACAATAAAGAATTTAAACTTAGCACATCATACAAACACTAACAATTAGCTGAAATCCTGGTCTTTTAACTTTTCCAAAAGCATACCTGTAAATTTACCTACATACATAAAAATTCCTTCTGTGGGACAGTTTTCAGCATAAAACCCACCAAGAAGTGTGATACTATAAAAAAAATGTTTCTTCTTCACTGTACTTCTTTGCAGCTGTATCATTTCATATTTCCTTCCCCCATAATTTTATCAAGTGTAGGTACATTTCAGTTCCCTATGAAACTGACTAGAATGATATATTATTGTACATATATTATTTCTTCCCAAAACTTGTTCTTCCCATTAAACATGGAATAGCCTATCTCTGCTGAAGATGCCAATAACAAATCCCCACATTAATTCCTCTGTCCATTCTGAAATGGACAGAAAAATACTTTTTCTCTCATTCCTCCTGATAACTGCAATATTCTCACCTGCAAAAACAAATCGCCCAATGTGAATAACTCTTTCAATGAACCTTACATCCTTTTCCTTCCCTCACGCTCCTCCAAATTCAAAATGCCACTCACCTTATTATTGTAAGAACCACCAGAGTTTCTATTTCTCAATACAAAACACCCTGGCACAGTACTGACCCATCTTTTTAATATTTTGTAGATGACAATTATCAACAGCAAACTTCTAATTCCTGCTCAGATTTTAAACCTCAAGACCACTTATGTCTACTGTTCTTAAGCATGATAACTTCTAAATCAATTTCTTTGTCTCTACCATCGAGACACTGGTTGCTCCCTTCTTTTCTCTCACTGTAATTTTTTTTCAAAACAAAATACTGAAAAAGTATCTCAAGTGGTGCCACTGCCTGCCTGGCAATTGCAAAGTCCCAAGTTCAATCCCCAGTACTGAAAAAAAATTTTTTTTTCACATCTCCTTTAGATGAGGACCTAAAGGTAAATATTCAACCCCTTATTCAACATCAGTTATTAATATACAGTCTTTATTTTTTTTCTCCAATAACTAAAAGCTCCAGAAATATTTCTGTTTCAGGGGAATCAGAACAAAATTCTTAACTGTCGCTCGTCCTGAAAAGGCAAGAGTGACACACAAGTAGATTCACTCAACTCCCTGAAAACCAACTTTTAAATTCATCACCAGAAAATCTTCGTTACTCAGACATCACCTAAACAGAAAGGAGAGAGATTCCTTTCTGAGGAAATTGATGAATCTAAGTAAAAAGATACAAAAGTCCTACTTGATGGGCATCTGTGCTTATCTGCCTTCATACATTAAAGAACTGCTAATCAATTCCTTACTACGGAGCTGTTGATCAGCTGAACAAAAATGAACTAATAAATCATAAAAGTAAAATAAGAAAGATCAGTCAAGGAATCGCAGACACTGATGGCAGTAGCTTAATCAGTCTGATGAAGCTTTGTCATCAGTACTCTTTGACTCTACCTAGTTTAAGCACAAATGCAAGATCAAGGTTGAGAACCATTACTCTAATATGAAACAAAAAGATCAAACCAATAAACTGAAAAAAGGATTTTGGAGGAAACAGAGTACAAAGAGCAAAAGGACACTCTCAAAGAACTCAACAGTATGACATCTATAAAATAAGAAAAAGAGCCTGGTGTGGTGGTGGACGACTATAATCCCAGCATTCTCACAAGAGCACCCCAAGTTGGTGACCAGTCTGGGCAGCATACAGGTCTAACAAGAACCTGTCTAACAATAAGACATTTTAAAAGGGCTGGAGTTGTAGCTCAGTGCAAAGGCCCTGGGTTCGGTCACCCCATGCAAAATAAATAGGTAAACAGCTAGATAGTTAAGCAAAAGGAGTAATACTAAAAGAAATATTCAAATAAAAGCATATTCAAATATTCCAGAAATAAAAATGCAGAAAGATTGGAAATTACACACAGAGATACCCTTATCATATAAAATTTTTAAAAAGTTAGAAATCCAATGCAGTAGGTGCATTTTTCAACTAGTAGGATTTCTAGAAAGGGGGGGACAGCTAAAAATCTTATGAAGTCAAAAGAAGAGATTTGGGGAAATGACAGCGGAGAGGCAGAATGGCAGGAGACTGCTTTACATTTCATGATAAAGTTATGGTATTTGATTTTTATAATGAATGTATATATTTATTTGATAAAAATAAAATTTGCATTAAAAAGCAAACCACAACCATGAATGCCACATGACGCTAACAGAAAAGGAAGAGATCATGAGCCACAATAACGATTCAGAGCCTTAACATGGAATTGGATCATTCTGGCAGCAGAAAACCCAGATTATAAAACCTTTGAGCAGCAATACATGGAAAAACAAAGAAACAAATGTAAACACACTGAAACTACTTAGCCGAATGCTATCACTGAGAGATTTGCCCCTTTTCCTCTAAGCACATTCATAGAAACTAGGCGTTTTTATTCTCAAAGAGGATATTAATTGACATTACTATGTTACTAAAGTGCAACTCTCTAAGAAGACTTAAGAGATAAATCATGGAAAACATAATAATAAAAAGAAGGATTATTAAAAGATGTGATAAGACATCAATACCCACGCATCCCCACATTCATACCAGCCAGCTTGCCTTTATTGTAACCCTAGAAAAGCTGAGAAAATATTGCCCTCTAGAGGCCTGTCCCACTAACCATTTAAAACTAAAACTTGCAATGATGTGCATAAATTTACCAATGTTAAAAAAAATGCATAGAAAAGTAAAAATATTTCATGAGTAGAAAAAAGCAAAATAAAAAATAATATTCTGGCTTATCTTCAAGTGCTAAGTACATTAGCAGACATTTATTTTAAAGCCAAATTTATAGAGAAAAAAATTGGAAATGCACATAAGGAAATACAAAAAAATCTGAATAGCTTAATTATTAAACCATTTGTAGAACAAAGTTGAAAAGTATACTTTAGAATTACTGTAATTTTAAAGTGTAATGTATGGGGATTATAACATCCAGTTTTAAGTTTCCACATGTTATTTGATCTTTTTCTCCCAAAATTATGGTGCCTATACTATCCTCTCAATTTTGCTATGAAAGTAATACTTTTCTAAAAATTAAAACCTATTTGCAAACAATACTTATACTACCTTTTCTAATAGATATTTTCTCCAATTAGTGATTTTTAAAAGGAAACATCTTGTTTCCAGGACGGCCAGTCTTTCGTAAAGCATGCTTCTGCTGTCTCCGAGGAACTACAGCAAGTGTCACGAACAATACTTAAAATACATGCGATTCTGTTTATCCTACATGTCAAAATGTTTAGAAGGATACGAGAAGGGTTAAGAGGAAAACAAATTCACCACGAAAATGTTACATTTTAAAACAACAGATTGGAAATAAGACCACATCTGAGCTAAGATGATAAAATCCATCGAATCAGCAAAAATTTAGGTACTAAACTATCCTGAGAGAAGATTTCCCCCCATTTAACATGGGTATACTATTTATATATTTTGTGTCATATGAGGCATAAAATTTAAAGCAGAGCTATAGAGCTCATGATTGATTTTCCTTGGCAAAAATTAAAACATACTCTTGGAAACTTCAGTGCACAAGTAAACAATGATGGGAAATGAGAAGTCAAGAAACATCACGTTTTTATTGATTCTTGTAAGTAGGTCAAATCATAGGAGGCCAAAATATGGGGTCGCTTTGTATTTACAATTATGGTGTGGTCTATAACTAGAAAACTTCCGATCAACAAAAATAAATAATTATGATAACCATCCACTGGAAGTTATAAACAGTCTCAGAGTGGGAAAATGAATACCTCATACAGAGGCTAAAAAGAAAAGTGCGATTGCCAGTTCTCCTTCTGATTAACATCCTCTAATGATGCCTCCACTGCCCTACCAAAACTGTCGTAACAAGTCACATGTCTCCTACATGAAAAATTAATTTTGTCGTGTTCTTACTTCTGATCTTCACTGATCTACCAGTAGAACTTAACACATTCATTATTCCCTTCCTCTCAGACCCCCCAAAACTTCCTATACTCAGCTCTAAGGCTTCTGATATATACTTTTCCTTTGTATGTCACTGGCTACTTGTTGGAGAGCCCGGGGTCAGTTTCGGGACACCTCTTATTTATAATCACACATCAGGCCATCTCGCCCTGCTTTCAGTTTCAACTATCGTCTACGCCTTCTAAAGATTTGTCTCCAGTGCTTTCCATGAGCCTCAGGCACAGACAACCAACACCGCCAGGGGCCAAAGATATGACTTACATTGAACACGTCAAAAACTCATCCTGTCCCTATCCACACATCTGCCTGACTCTTATTTCAGTTAACAGCAACCCTGTTCTTCCAGCTACTCCGGCAAAAAAGCCTTTCTAGTCACCTTGACTCATCTGTTCTTCATACTTGATTGTAAAATAAACCAGAAACACTAGTGGTCCTACCATAAAAAAAGAAATCAGGTATCCAGTGACTTCAGACACCTCACTATAAACAAGCTGCCCCCAACCTCATCTTCTTGCCTAGACTTTTCCCAATACTCTACTAAGTGGTTTCATGAGGTTTCGACCCTTGTCTACTTAAAGACTGTGCTTTCTCCATAGGAATTTCTACTTGAATCATGTAAAAACAAACAAACAAACAAACAGTTTCATCCCCTTCATGCTTATTCTCCAAGCCCTCCGCAGTCTTCCCTTCTCACTAGGTCAAAGGCTGCCGCGACCTGGCCGCACGCCTCCCTCTGAGGGTGTCACCTGTTTCCCATCTTGCACGCTGCTCCTCGGCCCCCTCGCCTGTTCGTGAAAACTCTTGCCACATCTCTCCAGCTCTCCGCATCTGCACCATTTTCTCCCCCACTTCCATTTATTGGCTGAAATGTCACCACTTGGGCAAGGCCTACAAAAAGGACACTCATGTGAAATAACCATCCTCTCCAGGTATCTCCTATTCCATTTCCACTCTTTCCTTTTTTCCGTAGCTGCTAGAAACGGGACATTTTCCATTTTTGTTCACTTCTGTATTCCCAGAGCCTAAAACAGTGCCTAGACATAACAAACAGTAATTCATAGTTGCTGAACAAATTATTGTGTCTGACATATATTAAACTGAAACCAGGGTCATTACAAATGAAAATTTCTTCATCCTGGCAAGTAACGATTTAAATCCCACTTGCTTTTCTTAATGACCCCTAAAGATGGTAAAAGCCTTAGAGACTACGTTTTACCAATTAATATGTAAGGTGCCAAGATAAATATAAAGAACATGGTCAGTGTAATAATAATAAGAGATGCAAATAGGAATAATTCCCATTTACCGTCCAAGAAAGGACAGGACACCGTACTGCAGCTTACACATTATACAACCTTGAGAGAAGACTTAAAGGATGAAGTGATGCTTTAGCTAGCTGGGCTGGGACTCAAAAGATTAAAAATGATTTCAAGAAAACAGCGCACACAGGAGAGAAAAAATGAACTTATATGGCAAAATCACAGAAAAGTACAGAAACAGGTATAGTGGAATAAAAAGACAGAAATAAGATGGGGCACTCTTATTCTAGCTGCACAGTGAGACACAATGATTTTAAGCATAAAACTAGCAGATATTATGGTTGTCAGATGAAATATTTGTGATTATAATAGGAAAAATGGTTAGGCCATGGTCAAGGGTTCATAATCACTGTATCACAGGCCACCAGGATAAGAAAGTCTGTTGATCACTTTTCTGAACAGTAGCTATAAATGCATGGAATATAATGTGCATAACTAAAATAGGAATGATCATATTAAAAGCGCTAAAATATACTATAATGATATACATAAATTCAACTTAGTATTATAATCATGTGTAATAATTTCAAGGCAATCATTAGCATGAGCAACATTTGAAGAAATATCCAATAATTCAAGACATAAATTCATTTCATATATAGTGTGATACACAAACATCTGTGGTTTTTATTAGTTAACAATGTCACAAGTACTGCTAATATTATTGGCATGTTTTCTATACTCATACTGAGAAGTAACACTTTTGCTTAAAGGGTAGAGAACACACCGAACGAATTGTTTTTCCTATCCCTGTCCATGAATTTCAACTTAAGAATTCCTCATCTATACTAAGATCCTGGCAACAAGTTAGGAAATGAAAGAGAGATATTTAAAAGGAATATATTTCAAATAAATAAACATCCTCTGGAAAAAAAAGCTAATAGATAAAATAATCTTAACCTAAACTGGATTGCCTCCAAAAAGTAAAAAGGAAACACCCCTATATCAATTGTTATTTAACAGTTTCCTTTACTTTGCTAAAAAGAGCACTGACAACAATCATATTACGGCCAAAACATGATTCATTTTCAAAATGACTTGTAAACCTTTGACTCCCGGTTCAAAGGTTTACATTGTTCCTTACCAGCATCCAACTGTTTACTCACACAAACTTGTAAATATGTCATTTTTAGAACTAACCAACAACAATGCCCATTTTGTTTTGACATGTGAGACACAAGAAGAAAATGAAGAAAAATGACATCCACTGATGTCTGCGCTTCCAAAAATCTACACACATTGGTGAAATTCGGAGTGAGGAACATTTTAACGTGTTATGGAGGGGGTACCTCCTTAAACTTCTGCCTCATAGAAGAAAATTAACATTCCAAGCACTGTCAAACACTGTGGAATCTCCTTTTTGAAATTTCTATAAAATTATGAAAACAGTGGAATCAATAAACCTGGGGGCAAGGGGTATATACCGATTGTTCAACTACCATCCTTTTACAAATGATATAATCCTTCACTGGCTGGCAATTTGTAACCTTCACCAAAATATAATGAAAGGTGTCTGCGTACAATCATTTAATGTCTGTCTTTCTCTTGAAGCAAAGGAGTTACGAAGGCAAAAAAACCTTCAATTTTTTTGTGTACACTGTGCCCAAAGCCTAGGACCAAAGCTGTTAAATGGTTTGCTTAATGAAAAGGGTAGAATGGGAGGGGAAAAAACAAAACAAAACATTGAAGGAATATCCTCTCATGATATACAGATGGAAGGACTACAAATTCTTCCTAATTTTTCAGTGTATCTCTTTTGATTTGGAGATAGTCAATAAATTACCCAGGCTGGTCTTAAACTTGCCATCCTCCTACCAGAGCCACCTCAGCAGAGGGGATTACAAATAGGTGCCACAATGCCCAGCACAGGGCCTCAGTCTTCAGAACCTAAAATAGTTATCAGCGAGAAGAATATGCAACGCTCAGAAAGAGTAAACCAAACCCCACATTTTAAGGCATTCCAATGTGACTGAAATGGTATAACTGCTCTGATGTTACTTACAAAGATTAACAAATGTAATGACTGAGAATTTCCACTCAAAAAATAAGTGTGTATTTATACCAAGAAACAACAGAAAAATTTTCACTGCATCATGAGAAAAATTCCAAACCAGAAACTATACATATGTGCATGAACAATATTAGAAAGGATAAATGAACAACATTAGAAAGTATAAATGAACAATATTAGAAAGTATAAACAAACAATATTAGAAAGTATAAATTAGAAGCAGATCTGCACAGATGAATAAGCAATGAACTTGAAGCCCTGCCTCAAAAAATAAGGCTAGTTGAAGGTACTTAACATAGTCTTGTATACTAACTAAATTAATTTTTCACCACGCAGAACAATTACCAGAGAAAACAACAGAAGTAAGTGAATTAAATCTACATGAAACAACATAAATTTTATAAACATAATATCTAAAAAGTAAATCTACTGGAATATAAATACTCTAAAATTTCATTTATATAAATATGAAAAATAATACTTAGGATATTTCCTTAGAAATAGAACTACCTATAAAAAATTAGAACGCAAATACCATAAAGACCTGAACTATGATTTAGTATTATACAGAAGGGGCACAGAAAAGAGATTTTGATAAGGTTCCACTCTCTGACCAACATGATGGTTATGTAACTATTTGCTCTAGTATAAATTTCTGAGACACACCTTTATTCTTTTTCCTGTCGCATACTGGCATAAATCCCACAGAATGTACTTCAAAATAAAATATAATGACTGCTCTAGCTAAACTGTACATGACTAATGACTATTCTTTTCCAAGAATAAATACTTCTTAATCAACTACAGGACTGACCTATTCCAGACAGAATGTTCAGGAAGACATATTAGAATGTAGATTAGTTCTCTAAAGTTATGAAAGTAGTTCAGATTATATAAACATGATACCAAATGCCAATTATATCCCTACGCAGGGAGCGTGGTAAAGATTATTGTTCCTATACTGGCTCAAATCTATTAATGATTTAATAAATAAGAATGTTTTCAATGAGTTTCAGATCTTGTTGTTCTACAAACAGATTACAAAGTATTTTTATTTTACCTTAGCTCCCTAAAACTACACATACGGTCAAGGAAGATTGAAGGGAGCAATGGAGAGAGAGAAATTAAGTTTACCATGCAGGGGTGAGCCAGAAGGGCTGCTGGATAGACCCGGAACAGGGCTACAGCGACCTCCTTGCTTAGACGTCAGCTCTTGTTCAATCTCTTCCAGCCCAGCACTTTTCTGGAAGCGGCTCATGCGATTCACTACCCGTGGTGACATATGAGTCCGAACACAGGGCTGGCCACCATAAGGGTTGATGGGGAACACATGCGAGGTACCCCGGAGGGTACTGACCACAACCCAGCGACAGTCATGGCTGAAGCAGATGTCCTGAACCTAGAGACGAGACAAGATACAGAAATAGCTGAAATGGTGTAGATTTTGCTAAGAGCATCACATATCTCCAAATATTAAATCCAAATGATTGTCTCATCCTGAAATTTACCTAAGAGTAGGTTAGTAAATGAAAACCTTTGTTTTACAGATAAGAATTTCACAATGAATATTCATCAAAACTCCATGTTAGAGAGCCGGGCGTGGTGGCTCACGCCTGTAATCCCAGCACTCGGGAGGCAGAGACAGGCAGATTGCTGAGTTCGAGGCTTGCCTGGGCTACACAGTGAGCTCAGAGCCAGCCTGAACTACAAAGCGAGACCCTGTCTCAGAAAAAAAAAAAAAAAAAAAAACCCTCCATGTTAGGAATCTACAAAATTTAGAGAAGGTCATTCTGTTCCTTTCGGCATAAAGTGCCAAGTCAGAAAACAGGATCTAGGTTTCTGATTCCTTACAAAAAGGATGAGCCAGTCTCCTTTTCCTAAGACTTTGTAGTAAGCACAGAATGGTAAAAACTTAGAAGTTATATAACACAGGGAAAATTACTGATTCAATCATGTATGCAAAGATTAAGTATACACCACACTAGGAATGAAAAGCCATGTTATTGTCATTTAATAGGAAGCTAAGACATGTAAGAAACTTATTAAAGATAATACATAGGAAATGAAATAACTTCCAAGTACACAGGCACAGCGCCAACAAAAAGGAAGGAAAATGTAGACTGTGCCTCAATGAACAGGTGTCCACTTCTCACTAGGACTCACAGCATGAGGAATAATTACACAAAAAACATTCTTGGAATGTCCTTGGACTGAGAATTGAGCTGTGCTTTTTGTCATTGTTTATTTATTTTTATTTTGTTTTGTTTTCAGTATGAGACGGGTTCTTAGTGAGCTCCCTGACTGGCCGTGACCTTGGAATCCTCCTGCCTCAGCCTCCAGAGTTGATAGTATTTTAGAGATGTTGTCGCTCATCCCAGCCTGGGATTTGGTTTAAAGTATTGTACTCTTACTTGAAAGGAGAAACCCACTCTAATTTGAATCTATTTAGATATTCCATTTTATGTACAACTGTAAGGTAGAAATGGTAGGTAAGTTCTTCAGGAGGTCAGAAGCTCCATAGAAGTCAACAAAAAGCCAGCGGTGCTTGGATTTTATGTGAGAAATAGTGGAGTGAGATTCCAATTTTGGAAAACTGGTTCTGTGGGTAAAATGTAGAGGGGTAGAATGGCGTTAGGGATGTAAGTGGCTATAGAAAAGTTAGTGAGAAATCCATTTATAAATGCAGCTAGAAACACCCTGAAAAGTGATGAGATGCAAAAGAAAGAAGGTATTAAAACACTCTGAACATAAACTCAACAACAACCACCATGGGAACGACAAACATGATATTCACACATCTGCACAGGTTGGCAAAGTTTCTCACTCAGGTGCCCCTGGACTGGCCATGATAAACCACCTCTCCGGTCTATTGTGCCCATGCAACTCTGCCGTTGTACCCACATTACAAACAAAATATAAAAATGAATTAATATAGTTTCATTCTGAGGTCTGAGAGACTTTATAAAAGCAACTGCTCACAGAATTGATCTCAAGAGAAAGGATCATTAATTTGTGTTACATTGATACACTGAATTAAGTTCTAGGTATCTGAAGTAGCAATTTTAATTTACTATATCTAACAATATCAATCTAAAGGTAATGACTTGGGCAAAAATATCTCTATTTTTTCATGTGGCGAAAGTCAAGTAAACTTTGTTACTGCTCTGAGGTGGGGTGTATGTGCTGGGAACCAAATGCAGGGGCTCCTGCATACTTAGCATGCGCTCTCCCACCAACTGCATCCATAGCCCCTTTCTTAGCACTGTATACACAGCTTCTAAAAGGCTGGCCACAAATACTTTAGAAGGCTTCTTACATTGATGTATACACATTTTCTATCACACAACTGTCAAGCAGTGCTTTGCAAACAAAAATGGAGGTTGAGACAGGAGCACAGGGGAATCCAGACAAGGAAAAACATAAAGGCATAAGGATATCTGAGAGTGGAATTTAACACAAAAACTATGTATCTATGTGTATAAACATACATGAGTGTCAGGCATATTCACTTTCATTATAACAACATGAATTCAATGCAATTCCTCAAGTAGAGAAAAACATTCCAATATATTAGATCTTCAAATAAGTCTACAGTCAAGATTAAAATCTTAAATAATTATCCTATTTTTACCATGAACTAAAGCTGTATGCGACCATCAAAGTACAGATTCAGAAAGGGGTCGGAAACCTCTTGAATAGAAATTTGTATCTTAGATAGCAAGACAAGGTAACTTCACAGTGATTCCACAGCTATAAAAACATTACTGATGCAGAGATAGAGCGAAAGTTCAGCTGCACGCCCACTCTTCCAGGCTACTGTCACATATCAGAATGACACGTTAATGTTAAAATGAAAGCCCATGCAAACGCCGACACATTTAACTCCCAACAGTTCCAGCATTTCACATAAAAAGTTGCTCTACAATTGCTTTGACCTCTGCAGTTCTCTTATAGCAACTTTCAGCTTAATTGACTTTTTATAATGAATTAAAGATCCTATTAAAAGAAAGAGGGATAGTGGTCATAAAGAAGAGGTGCAAAAGAAAAGTATGAGCAGCAGAAGCTAGAAAAGATATACACTCACAGAAAATTTTAATATCACATTATCAACTGTACTTCCACCCTAAAGAATCAATTAAATAAAGAAAACCATCATGAGCATTATTTAATAATTTATAGTTTATGCACACTGTTTTCCAAAATCCTTTTCTGGAACCCTTCTATCCATAGATAGGCATTTCCTCCTTTCATTTTAAGGCTACGTGTGATAGTCCCATTAACAATCGGTATCAAGGCAGGAAAGTCAGAGTCCCACCTAACGCTATGTAGGGAACCATTAGAGAAGTGGCTCCACTCCACGACCTTGAAGACATGTCTGCATGAATGAACAAGCAGAGAAGGGTGCTACAGATATTAGCTGTCAGGTAAACTAGAGAAACTAAATCCTTTAAATAACGTCACAGAGGGTAACAAGCCACCCACCCACAGAATGAGAACAGATATACCTATTGGTATTAATGAGCTTGCTAGTGGTTTTACACATACTATTAAGAGCCGTGGTGGGCCAAGGATTTAGCTCAGTGGTTCCAGCATCTGCCGGGCAAACACAAGGTCCAGAGTTCAATCCCCGATAACCACACACCACACTGCTGGAAGTACTGGCTCACGCTTGTCATCCCATCACTTGGGAGGCAGAGGCAGGAGGATTGCTATGAGTTGGAGGCTTGCCTGGGCTACATAGTGAGTTCAGGGCCAGCCTGAACTACAAAGTGAGACCCTGTCTCAAAAAAACTTAAAAAAAAAAAAAAAGAGCCATGGTATTTCTAGCTAACTAACATTTTCTCATGCAGAAACAGGAGAGCCTATGGGAGTATCTCTCTTAGTTACACAGTAATAAGAAGTAGCAAGGCAAATAACACTCACCTTGTATTAATTAGGCATTTGTAATAAACATGAGATAAACAACTGTACACTCCTGACATTATCCAAAATCCTGGTCTCAAAATGAAACAAACACCAGGCGTGGTGGCTCACGCCTGTCATCCCAGCACTCGGGAGGCAGAGACAGGAGGATTGCTG
>PVIC010034786.1:0-19380 GCA_004025085.1 Thryonomys swinderianus | reverse complement strand
GTTTTGATATTTGCATTAAAGATATTGGTCAAAATTAACTCAAAGGCAAAAGCTTATATAGGGATAAAAACGAATGCTCTCAGTCATGGAGTTTCCCACCACTGTCCACGAGCTTCTGTGTTCACCTGCTAACATTCTATCACACAGCCACCTTCAATTCTGTTTAACCTTTTCCACTTATACTCACCTAAGTGGTTTTAGCACTATTTCTAAAAGGAAATTCTTTAATCAAGGATAAAATATTACTAAGAAAAAAACTACTTCCTTCTTTTTCACTTGCCTTCTAGTTCTCAGACCATTTTAGACGGTTAGAAAGTCATTTGCAGATGACCTTCATTTCCTTTGATGTTTCCCATCCTCTTCTAAACCAATATGTCTCCCTGTTGTCCTATATGTAGTTCATAATACAAGTTTCTAGTATTGGTTTTAATAAGCTAAATTTTCCCATAATTTAGGAGCTTGAATGACAAGATTAACATAATTTTCAACTCTTTCCTTTTTAACAATAGTGGTCTAAATAGATACATTGTAATTTATTTCCTTTGCTTCTTAGCTGACTAGAATCCCAGAGGTCTTTCAGTGAAATCTGTATGATGTTTAGGCTAGAAACTAGAGGCAGAGATTTTAGAATGCTTGGATTCCCTTTACAGCCTTGTCATTTCCCAATTAATCTGTTTAACGTTAAATTCAGACCTTACTGGAAAACACATTGCATCAAAATATTTACATAATTAATTATTCATTCATTTACAGGAAGAGGCTTCATGAATAAATCTTAATCATTGTGTAATTTAGAAAATGTTTTGCTTTTGCAAACTAGTTCACATTGAAATATACTAGTTTTATATATATATATATATATATATATATATATAGTTTCAAGTATGCTTAATAACATCTTGAAAATATGAAGTATCACTATGTTCTCCCAATAGCAAAGTGTTTATGCGTTCATATTTTGCATAAAGGAAATAAAGTTCTTTTAATAAACTGAAGAGCTCAAAATGACTTGTGATGAAAGGAAAAGAAGCCGCTCTTGCTCATAACTGTTTTCTCATATATCCTCCTCTTAACCAGATAGTAGATGATTTAAAGAAAGTTCATTTTGGGGCCGGAGGGTTAGCTCAGTGGTTCCGGCGCCTGCCTCGCAAGCGCAAGGTCCTGAGTTCGATCTCCAGTAACCACATATAATGCTGGGCGTGGAGACACGCCCACCAACAATCAACACCGCATACCACAATGCCGGACGTGGTGGCTCACGCCTGTAATCCCAGCACTCGGGAGGCAGGGACAGGAGGATTGCTGAGTTCTCGGCGACTTGCCTGGGCACCATAGTGAGCTCAGGGCCAGCCTGAACTACAAAGCAAGACCCTGTCTCAAAAAGCAAAAAAAAAAAAAAAAAAAAAAAGTTCATTTTGTCTCCAAACACTTCTACTTGTCGTTTCTCTCAAGAGTTCCTTTCAGGGCTGGGGATGCCTCTGGGTGGTACCATCCTTACCCACCTTGAGCAAGCCCCTGGTTTAGTCTGCAGTGCTGCAAAACTTAGAGAAATGAATAAAAGAAGTTCCTTTAGGAAAGGGAAAGACAAGTGTGCTTATGTTACTTGACTCGGTATCATGACAGCTTGTGTTCATTTAACTCTTACTGTGCACTGATACCCAGGAACTATTACCTCCGTTGTCTATCACCGAGTGTAAAATAGCCATCCAGTCCCACCTGTAAAAGAAACTAACAGATAGTGAGGAAGATTTCTATAAGAATACAGATCTTTTGGAATGAAGTCATATACTTATATGCTTTTGAAATGCATAATTTGTTGAGGTTATTTTTTAGATAAATTGAAATAAATTCATTAAATGTATTAGTTTATGTTTTGCTATTGCAGCAGTTAACTTTCTCTACTTCCATAGCTCCTAGGTATTTTTAATTTATTGTTTTATTATTGTTAATTAATGAAATAACTTTTGACTTGGTCATGTAAGAAAAACATGAAATCATTTTTGAAATAACAAATACTATTGTGGAATTCAAAACAACCTATTTTTTATGACAAAAAATAAAGTGCCATTATAAGTCTGTGGCAGGTATTATCCTGAGAATATTCTCTATTCAGAAAAGTCATAAGAGCTTGAAATTCTTTACAAAAAATATTAATAACTACATGAAAATTGATGATCTTTCAAGAAATTTTTCTAAGCAGGAAATTAGCTTCTCCTTTTTTTGTCTATGTTTTTATGTATTTTTCTATATTCTCTTAACTCCTAAACTATTGATGCTCACACCTTGTTCTTTAGTTCCTCAGTCAGAGTCTTTCATTTGCTCCCTTTTATTTTCTTTCTTCTGGGTAGCTTGTCTGTCACATGAGAACCACTAAGTTCATTGCTAATTCTTCTTTAGAATCTTTTGAAGCTGAAGACATTAGAGTATTAAATTTTACTATAGCTTTAAAACATTTTTCCTGGGCTGGAGCTTTAGGTCAGTGGTTCTGACGCCTGCCTCACAAGCACAAGGTCCTGAGTTCAATCCCCGGTAACCACATTCAATGCTGGGCGTGGTGACTCACGCCCACCAACCATCAATACCACATACCACAGTGCCGGGTGTGGTGGCTCACGCCTGTAATCCTAGCACTCAGGAGGCAGAGACAGAAGGATTGTTGAGTTCAAGGTTTTCCTGGGCTACATAGTGAGCTCAGGGCCAGCCTGAACTACAAAAGTGAGACCCCGTCTCAAAAAAAAAAAAAAAATCTTTAGGTATGTAATAAAAGGGTTTTAAACATTGGTGGTTAAAAATTCATCTCAAAATTGATCAAAGATGCTCAGCACCAGCTTTCTTTATGAAGTTAAACGCAGTTTTAAAAGTAATGCATTTTGAAACACTGAAAACCTTAGAAATTATTTTCTTCTTTTAAAACAGTGCTTATATATATTTTGTCTCTCATTCCATAAGAATCTACACTAACTTTTCAAAACTTCATTTACTGGTATTGTTACACTAAAAACTCCAAAATGAGAAGAGTTTGGATAATATATGGCTTCATTGTTGCTTCTTGCATCTCTGATGTTCTCATTATTTAGTTAGAGAACTTAGACTTCTCACCCTGGCACACAGCAACTGCCATGTGCTCTGCTTCTGGGTCCTCTTTTGTGGTCCGCTTTGCAAACCCACAGCCTGGCCCACCCTGCTCCACCACCCCAGCCTCTGCCGAGTTTTAAGCCTGCACAATGCTCTCCACTTCAGCCTCTGAATGTTTCTTGGCCAAAGACATCGTGTCCTTACAATCTTACTCTTGAATCCTTTCTGTTAGGTAGGCTTCCTTATAAACATCATCTCGTCAGAGACTTTGTCTTTTCATTATCCAATTTTTTTTTTTTTGAGACAGGGTCTCACTTTGTAGTCCAGGCTGGCCCTGAGCTCACTATGTAGCCCAGGCAAGCCTCGAACTCAGCAATCCTCCTGTCTCTACCTCCTGAGTGTGGGATTACAGGCGTGAGCCACCACACCGGGCTCATTATCCAATTTTGAATAACATCCTCCACCACTCTCTCTCCACTGCTTTCATTGACCTCACTGTTTCTTCCCAACATATAATTGTGCACTCTCATACCACACCTCCTATACATCTATCTAGTGTATGCATGTTACATTGAGCCTGGTGTGTCTGTTGCTCTTGTATATATCTAGTCCTTGGCACTGTCCTTTCCAGAATAATATTCTCTGTGAGAATAAGGACATTCATTCTCCATCCATGTTGAGAGTAAAGACACTGCACACCCATGCTGCGCAGGGCTAGGCCTTCAAGTGTTAGAAGAAGGGCGGGCTACATTTAAGAACCTCAATACGCAGGGTCTAGACCCAATAAGAGAGGGCAACTCATGCTCAGTTTCACTTTTCTCCTCTTATTTTTGTCCCCTCTGTTCCCTCTTTAATCTCTCTGTTCTCTTCCTGGCATTTTATGGATTTGGGGCTCCTTTTTCATTCAGCTTTTTACCTCTTTTACTCTCAACTCATCCATGAGCACCTTTTCTCTTGTCATCAAGTAATTGTTAAACA
The DNA here is from genome assembly GCA_004025085.1 of Thryonomys swinderianus. Taxonomy (NCBI): domain Eukaryota; kingdom Metazoa; phylum Chordata; class Mammalia; order Rodentia; family Thryonomyidae; genus Thryonomys; species Thryonomys swinderianus. The sequence goes on along the minus strand of PVIC010034786.1, from coordinate 15,327 downwards.
GTAAGTACACAGAAAGAAACAGTTCTGTTCACACGTGATAATAACAAAACACACCACAATTCCTAAAATGAAAGCGTCCTTCAAGCTTATCGGCAAGAATGCTTTCGCTTCTATTCTTTTTTCTTCTGTGTCTGTGTAACTATGGCAGGGCTTCCTTTGAATTTTGGTTATTCTTTCCAGAATGAGAAAATAAATTGAGTTTCCAGGGGCCATCATATTGTCACTTAATTGATGCCATCCTTTCCAGTGTTTGAAGTGTCAGAACTGTGACTGAGAGGTTCTGAATTCCCACACTTGGGCAGCTCTGGGGTCTACTAGTGACCGTTGTGAGCTCAGGGCTCCACTTTGCCAAAAGGTAGGCCATGTTTTGAAATTCACTGATTTGCTCTAGCAGACCTTGCCATATACAGAATTCCAATTGAATGCTTAATCCAAAGGTAACAATTTCTGATTAATTCATAAGGATACAGTGGCAAGCTCTATCTTCTCATCTTTTCAATACCCACAATACAAAACCTTCTAAAGAGTCAACCTTAGAAAAAGAGGTGGTGTGATAAGCAACAGTAACATAAACCATATTACCCTCGAGTATGTGGGTCCAATAGAACAGCAGGCAACTAGATTATTGACCAGGACAGGACCTCCCTATTCCACAAGCTGTACTTTCCATGGCACCACACATTCCTATAAGAAAACAAATCATTCACCTTGCATTCCTATTGATTCAGAAGTGTCATTTGAATAATGATGGTATATACTTATCAGTCATTTTTAAAGGGTAAAATATTTTAGTGTGTTTTACCTCTAGAATTTAATGAATTATAGTTTGCCAGATAACAGCTATGTCAGATTATGAAAATCTACTTTCTTACGAATATGTGGCAGTAACTAATGGTCAAGTTTTTAAAAAATACTGCAGAGAATGAAAATATCAGAAGTCCTCAATGACTGGGTCTTGCTTCAGTTATTTTTTAAGCCAACTACTTAAAGTTTGCAATGTATTTGTATCTTGTGATGAAATTTCATACAAAGAAAAACACATCAGAATCACAGCAGACTTTTCAACACAAACCTTCAAATCAAGGAGAGCCTGGACTGAAGTATTTCAAGCCCTCAAAGCAAACAACCTCCAACCTAGATTGATGTAGCCTGCAAAAACTATCTTTCAAATGGGGAAATAAAATATTTCTACAACAAAGAACACCTGAGAAATTTGATGAATAGAAAACCAGTACTCCAAAATATTCTCTCCTTGCTCACCCTACTCCATTCCAACAGCTGCTTCTCTAGCATGACCACATGCCCCCACGATGACTTTATTAAATATGGTTGGATTGCAAATTATTTTTGTATCAGTTTCATGATTCCATCAAGTCTATGGTGAGACTTGGAGATGGCCCTCTATACCAGAATCTGCATGCATACAGTCCCCCAGGATGATCCATGACTGTGCTTTACCTCCATGAAAATATAGAGATCCAGGTAACCATGCTAGGGCTGGAGATGGAGCTGGGCAAAGCTGTACTTCACCCACAGCAGTCTCATCCTTTCACATAAGTGACAGCAATTGTTCTCCACAAAAAGTTGGAGTCAGTCTAAAGGTTAATGTTTAGCTAAAATTCTATTTTCAAAATTGGTGCTTAATTTTATCTTGGATGACTTTTCCTAACATACAGCATTAATTTTATTAAGATGTTTAGGTGTGATAGAAAATGCATTAAAATAAAAACTTGATTAGGTAGACTCAAGTAGCACTGAAGTCCAAATAACATCACATTTTCCCTAAAAATGGAGATTCTAGGGCCGGAGGGTTAGCTCAGTGGTTCCGGCGCCTGCTTCGCAAGCGTAAGGACCTGAGTTCGATCCCCGGTTACCACATATAATGCTGGGCATGGTGGCTCACGCCTGTAATCCCAGCACTCGGGAGGCAGAGACAGGAGGATTGCTGAGTTCGTGGTGGCTTGCCTGGGCACCATAGTGAGCTCAGGGCCAGCCTGAACTACAAAGCAAGACCCTGTCTCCAAAAAAAAAAAAAAAAGATGGAGATTCTACCCTACAGACAACATTCCAAAGTTTTTATAACTATACATATTCGTCTCTCTAGAAAAAAATGAGGTTCCTAGCATAGAAAACAGGCTGACAATGATTTACTTATAGACTAGTTACATTGGTTTTTCTATTCTCTGGCCCCCACTTTGACGATGTAAGGGAAGCCGTGTATACCCAGGGTGCCCAAGACGGGAACCCAAAATTATAAGTCCAAAATTTCTTATGATACACGGCACACTTGTGCATCTCCCTGAAGAGAGGACTTAGCTTCCTGATGTAAACACATTCGACCCAGAGAGAGAAAGGTCAGGCCTCCAGGATCATGGCTGTTTTTAATCTAAAGACATGCTTCCATGAGGGAAAAACTGTCCATCTCTCCTTGGAGGAATGAAGTCTACCTTCCAGCATGGGCTTGCCATGTGTTCATCTCTGGGCTTGGTTGCTAGTTCTCTGTGCCCTGACCATGAAGGAAAAGAAAAATTTATGAAACATCCTGTCCTAATGCTCCATTGTTTTGTCTTAGGAGCAACTCTTAGTGGTTTGACGGCTTCTAACATACCATGGTGCCTACAGATGGACATGACGCTGGTGACTATCCCGGCTGGGAACTAACTATGCTTTGTCTCAGTCTCTTTTCACCTTTTATTTTTGCTCATTCTTCACAGTTCCCTAACCTGTTAGTAAGTCATGAAATCATTTTTTGTAGGCCCACTTTTTGATCCCAAAAAGACAAGGCAAAATAAAACACATTTTAAAAATAAGAAGAAATGTGAAGTCTGACTTGGTTTTTTTTTTTTTTTTTAATCAAGAAAACTCTCAGAAACCTTTTCCTGGAAAAAAAAAATCCACCTATATGTGTATATATAGAAATTACCTTCCTCACATTTCATTTTTTATTCCATAACTAATCATTGGAATTTTATTTTCTAGGTAGAAATGTAACATGTTTGTGTTATGTACAAGTTAAATAATTATTTGATCCCCAATGTAAATTTAATTATTAAAAGCTTATTTCAGTTGGAAAAGAAAGTCAGCACTGGGATTTTATTTGAATTACCCTTGAAAGAAAAGGCATTTCTCCTGACAGAGATTAATGTATCTCTTCATGACAGAGGCATCTGTTGTTTTTATGGGCTTGACATCCTTTTCTCTCATCAATTCTTGACTAGGTCAAAAAGGCACAACCAAAAATTTTAGGGAACTATAGATATTGACATTTTATCATTGCTTCGGAAAAAGTTAAGGATGGTATGAAACATATATCTTTATTGTTATTTTATAGCCAAGATTTATTTTGAGGGATTCAACACTCCAATTGATTTTAAGATAAGTAAATAGAACAACTTTTGTGTCATTATAATGTAATAATTGTTTCATTATTAACCCAAATGTTCTACTCAAGTATTTCCCTGATATAAAAAAAATCCAAGGTAGAAAACAATGTCAATTTTTAAAAATATAGATTTCAAGAAGTTTTCACTAAATTTCCACTTGTGATTAACTACTGTTACATAATCTGCTACACACAAAGTTCATAGGCCTAAAAAACAGCCTTTTTGTGATATTGGAGATTGAATACAGGGCTTTACTAGTGTACTATATCTTCACCCTTCCTTGCTTTTTATTTTGAAACAGGGTCACACTAAATTACCAATTGGTCCACACTGGCCTTTGTCTGGTGGTTTTCCTGCCTCGGTCTCTTAGAGTGTTTGGATTATAGGGTATGCCTCCACGCCTCAATCAAAGCTAACATTATTTTTACTGTTCATTGCTTTATGGATCAGGGCCACAGGAAGGTTCAGTTGGTCACCGTGGTGTCTCCTGGCCTGGTTGGGTTGGGTGGACCACTTCTAAGACAGCATCTTCACTGCTTGGAATCACAGTGATCTTTCTCCTCCCTCACTCGCATCAGCGAGCCTTCATGCAAACACCTGATGCCTCACCCTTCAGGGCTCCCAGCGCTGTGAGCCTCATGTAGAATGGCTGTCCCAGGACAGCTGAACTTCTATAGCCACTCCGGGATGCAAAGCAACTGTTATAGGACAGTGAGAGGAAGGTGCCCATGGCTTCTTATTATGTAGCTACAGAAGTCGGCCACCTATCTGCTTAAGGCACTAAGGACAGACATTCACCCTCCCTGGATTTTAAACGTCCCCTAACATCTTATGTGTTAAACTCTTAGGTCTCCAGGATGGCACTCTGAGAGACAGTGGAAGGTCTTAGGTGCCCGGGGCATCAGTTCATTAAGACTGTGGGACGCTGGCTCTTCCTCCTCCCTCACCCTTGCTTCTTGACTATGACAAGAGTGGTTTTGCTCCTCCACTGCTCCCACCATTGATGTACTGCCTCATCCACAAGTGCAATAGCAATAAGACCAGTCAGTCACAAGCTGGAGTCTCTAAAACCATGAGCTGAAACAAGCCTTTCTTCTTAGAAGTTATCTTGGGTATTTTTATAGTGATGGAAAATGACTAACTAAACCTCACTGTGAGTGTGACCCTCAACCGTGATTAGTAAAACACAGTTCTGGGTGCTGGCTGTGAGTGATGGACCCCGAGGCTGCACACTGAGTGGGGAGGACAGACCCTTACTGTGGCTGGCACCTACCCATAGACTCATGTCCTGCATGGACTAAGGGGAGGAAGAAGGAAGCTCACCACTCACAAGAGCATGTTTGGATACCAGTGTCCAGAGCTCCAGTTGCTCCTGCCTTCTCCAGCAGCAACTGTCCTCCGATGTTCTAGGCCTCTGGCCTTGGCCCAATGCTGTGCCTTGGACTCATCTTGCTCTGAAGCTTTGCCCTTCCTGGTGAAGCACCTTCTGGACCCTCAGCTCGCAGGTACACAGGCTGCCCCTGAGGACTCTCCCACATCTGATCCTGTAAGCCTCCCTGAGAAGTCCTTGCCTGAACTAGACTTTCTATTGTTTCAGTTCCTCCAGAGAACCCTAATAAATACATGAGAATGACTGAAAATAATTTGCATTTTAAAAATCCATCATTCATTCATTCATTACTCTGTGAAAATTGTTGTTCACCTGAAAACTGGAGCTGACCACAGCAGAATTAAACACCGGCTCTTTTCAAAGCCTGAAACTTTAATCTCAGCACTGGACAAATCAAAGGGTAATTATACACTGAATGATGAAAGAAAATGTTGGCTTTTACTCTTCTCGAGAAAAGGGCAGGAGTACTCGCGGTAAGAAGTTTTAAAGGGCATTTCATAAATACTTTTTATAAAGCCACCTGTCTGTCTCTCACAGAAACAAAGGGTTCCTGGAACATTGCAAATGTCTCCACGTGGATATGTGTCAATCAAAAGTTTTAATTAGACAAAAGTGTGAAATTATCATGAAACTTAAATCTGAAGAATGTGCTTAACCAGTTGCTTTACATTTTTTGCAGTTATCCAAAATGCTTTGAAGGGCTTTATGTTTTCATGGTTGAAACTAGGATTTTTGTATATTGTGGGTTCTTAAAATTACAGAAAAAGAGCATATTTCTATATAAAAGAATGTTAGTTTTTTAGATTGACTTTATTGGTGCATTATTATACATACATTAGCATCACATTCAACATTGGGGATTTGTACCTGTATGTGACACATTTTGATTCTCATCTTTGGCCATTGTTCTCCCTACCCCCAGCCAACATACAAGCTTTTTTTTTTCCTTTTTTTAACTAACAATTTTTTCCCCATCTTTATTTCTCCCTACTCGCCCTTTCCCTTTTTCCTTTTTCTCCTATTTCACATTACCTGTAATACATTTTGGCATTCATTTATACCTTCAGTTTTTCACGTGAGAGAAAAGATAAGGTATTTACATATCAGTGTCTTATTTATCCCATTTATGAGTATATCCTCAAGGTACATCTTCATTTATGTATAAAAGACTCTAACTTATAATTCTTTATGGCTAAGTAAAATTTCATTGTATCCAGTCTCCTAGTGATGGTCATTTGAGCTGTTTCCAAAATTTAGCTATTACAAACTAAGCTTCTATAAATGTGGGTCCACATAGGTCATTGTAGTATGATTCTCCTAATTCTTTCATGTATATACCTAGCAGGGGAATAGCAGGCTCAAATGGGACCTCAAGTCCTACTGTTTGTTTTGTTTCGTTTGCTGTACCAGAGGTCGAACTTGGGCCCTTGTGCATCCAAGGTTGACACAATACCACTTGAGCTAAATCTCCAGCCCCACAAGTCCTAGTTTTTTGATGAATCTCCACACTGATATCCAGAGTGGTTGCACCAGTCTACATTTCCACCATCAGTGTAGAAGTTTCCTTTTTCCCCACAACCCCAGCCAGCATTTGTTGTTGGTCAGTTTTGTAATAGTAGCCTTTCTTTGTGGAGTGAGATGAAATCTCAGTGTTGTTTTCATTTGCATCTCTCATATGACCAGCAAAGGCAAGCATTTCTTCATATGCTTCTGAGCTGCCTTTATTTCTTCATCTGAAAAATGTCTGATCATTTCTGATGCCCATTTTTGAAATGGATCTTTAAATTTAGGGAGCTGATTTTTTAAGTTTTTTACATATTCTAAATAGTATCCCTTTGTGAAACAGCTGGTAAAACATTTTCGCATATTGTAGTTGTCTTTTTGCTCTATTGGTGATTTCTCTTGCTGTGCAGAACCTTTTTAATAAGATGAGATCCCACTTGTTGAATCTTTCTGCTAGTTTCTGTGATGCTGAGGTTTTGTTCATAAAGTCTTTTCCTTTAGCCAGTGCCTTCAAAAGTTTTACTTAGCCCATTTTCTAACAGGTTTAGTGTCTTTGTTTTAATATTTATGTCTCTAATTCACTATGGGACACAATTAAAGCAGTAATATAAAGGAAATTCATGGCAGGGTATGTCCATACTGGAAAAAAAGAACCAGCTCAAATACATAACCTAATGCTGAACCTCAAGCTACTTGATAGAAAGAACAAAGATAAACCCAAAGCTCATACAAGAGGAAATTATAAGGATTAGAGCAGAAATAAATGCAATGGAAACTAAGAAAATGATGGAAAAAAACCCAATGAATTGAAAAGTTAGTTTTCTGAAAGAATAAATAAAATTGACAGACCTTTAGCCAATCTTATCAAAAAATGAAGGAAAAAGTTCAAATCCATGTAATCAGGAATGAAAAGGAGGAAAAAACACAGATACAGCAGAAATTCAGAGGAAAATAAACACCTACTTTGAGAATTTATACTCCAATAAGATTGAAAATGCAGAAGAGATGGATAGACTTCTAGACACAGGAACTTCTAAAGATGGATGAAGAAGATATAAAAATGCTAACTACCCCAATATCAATACACGAAATTGAAAATACAATTAAAAATCCACCAACAAAGAAAGTGTGGTCCTGATGACTTTACTGATTAATTCTACAAGACTTTCAGAAAAGAGCTAGTGCCACTATTTCTCACATTCTTTCATGAAATTTAAAGAGAAGCAATACTCCCTAATTCATTTCTGGAACCAACCATTACATTGATTCCAAAAGGAGAGAAAGACCCAACCAAAAAAGAAAGCTACAAGCCAGTCTCCTTAATGACCACTGATGCAAAAATCCTCCATAAGATGTTTGCAAAGATGGTACAGAGGACTATAAAGAAATTCATACACACTGACTAAGTTGGATTCCTACCAGGGATGCAAGCATGGTTCAACGTACATAAATCAATAAACGCAAACACTACGTTAACAGACCCAAGGGAAAAAACCCAAATGATCATCTCAATGGATGTAGAAAAAGTGTTTGAAAAATCCAACACCCATTCATCATTAAAACCCTGCCAAATATTAGAATAGACTTTATCTCAAACTGATAAAAGCTATTTATGAGAAACCAAGTAAGTGTTCAAAAACTGAAAACTTTCATACTAAGATCAGGAATAATACCAGGGTGTTCACTATTACCACTCCTGTTCAATATAATTTTGGAAACTTTAGCCATAGCAATTAGACAAGAGGAAAAAAAATAAAGATAGGTAAGGAAGAAGTTAAAAGGTCATTATTTAGATCCTAAAATCTCAGTCAAAAGACTGCTAGACTTAATCACCAGATTTAGTAGCATAGTTGGATACAAGATCACATTTAAAAATCAATAACTTCTGTATATATGAACAACAGATTCACTGAAAGAGAAATCAATCAACTCCTTAACAATAACACCCAAGAAATGAAATATCTAGGAATCAGTTTAACAAAGGTAGTGAAAGACCTCAACTCTGAAAACTACAGCACTCTGAAAAGAGAGATATAAGACAACATCAGAAAATGGAAAGACATCCCTTGTTTCTGGCTAGAAAGAATCAATATCAACTAAGTGCCCATACTGCCTAAACTACTATATATAGATTCAATGCAATATCGATTGAAATCCCAACAGCATATTTCACAGATCTAGAGAAAATAATCAAAAAATTCATCTGGAACCACAACAGTCCTAGAATAGCAAAAGCAATTCTAGGCAACGAGACCACGGCAAGAGGGTACCACAGTCCCCAATTTGAAACTATCTTACAAAGCCCCTGTGATTTAAATACACACACACACACACACACACACACACACACACACACACACACACACACACCGTAGTATTGGCAAAGGAACAGGACCAAGATCAGTGGAACAGACTAGAAGATCCACAAACAACCCCAGATGTACTGAGCCACTTCATTTTGACAAAGGAGCTAAAAACCCTCAATGGAGGAAAGATAATACCTTTTTAAAAAATACATGTGTTCTAGAATGCATGATTGATATTGTGAAATAGTAAATACTCAAAGGGTAATGGGGTTTATGGGTAAATAATGAAGAAAGAAAAAATTGATGTTAAAAAAAGGAAACAACGCTTGGGTATATAGAGGTGGGGAGAGGTAGAGTGCGTTGGGGAGAAGGAAAAATGAGAATTAAATTGTATCATATACTGGTACAAATTCTCAATGCGAAGTGTAATTGTGATGTGTATATATATATAATGTACCAGTTAATTAAATAAATAAGATAATACCTTTTTAACAAGTGGTGCTGGAAAGTCTGGGGTTTCTACTGGACAAAGATTAAAGCTAGATCTCTCTCTGTCTTTTTCGAGGCACTAAAAGAATGTACATACAGAATTTTCCTAAAAATCATTGCTTTATCTGGTATGTTTACTTGCTTTTAGGAATTTGATAAATTTTCATCTTATTGTTTTATTATTTATTTCCCTTTCTCTGTTTTTAAATTTATGCTTGTTTTTCATAAGCAGAACAGTGATGACTTGTGTGCATTTCAATATTGGTAGTGTCCATAGATTTTAATTTTCAGGAGTGGAATTTTAGAATTGGTATTTTCAGTTTTTCTTTCCATTGCAGTTCAAAATGATAAAAATCATTTTTAACCTAAACCCCCAGTTGATGAACATTTGGGTTGTTTCCAAGATTGAGATATCACGAACTGAGCTGCTATGAACAAGGGTGTACATCTATCTTTCCAATGTGAGTTTTTAAGTTCTTTGGGGTATATTCCTAGCAGGGGTATAGCAGGGTCAAATGGGACCCGTAGTCCTAGTTTTCTGAGAAATCTCCACACAGATCTCCACAATGGTTGCACAAGTCTGCAATCATACACTTCATTAGTTTCTTGTTTTTCTTTCTAAGTAATCTTTGATGAGTTGCTCTAAATGTTTGGTTGTTGCTTTGTAAATGATTAGTGAAAATTTGCTGCTATATTTTCCCAACATTCTTCACTTAGGCTGACTCTCTTGTCCTTCCTATTGTATATAAAATTCAAGAATATATGTTCTTAATAATTTCAGCTTGCTGTGTGTTGCCCATCTGTTTTGTCATTTTATTAATTCTAAATTAGCCTTTCTGTAATGCATTTCAGTATGTGTTGTATTTTTCCCATTATTGCACTAACTTCTAGCACAAAGTTGATTAAACAGCACAGCATTATTACTGTGAAGAAACTCATAGTCTAGCAAAAGAAGAAGACCAAAAAATCATTGCAAACGCTCTGAAATACCAGTAGAAAAATGCACTGTGAGTTCAGCAAAATCAAACAAATTCTTAGAGACAAAAGAGAGCAGATAGCAATCATTTCCAAAATAGGCCAAGATCTGTCACCTAAAGTCTTTGAAATTTGTTCTGTAAGAAAGAGCTAACTGGAGAGGTCAAGAAGGACTTATGAATTTCATTTTTTTCAGTCAAATATTAAAGCCCTGACCTTTATCCTCAACTCTGAAATTTTTCAACACACTGTTTGTAATATTGTCACTTTACATCCATATATGTGTATAAAATACTTCTCAAATTTTATGTAAGAAATCTTTCTAGACACACATTTTCCTTTTTTAGAATAAATTCCCAAAAATAATTTTCCAAGAAACAATTATTTACTTGTTTTTACAAATTTTCTTTAAAACAGATACTTGGGCTACTTTAAGCAGTATTTGTATCTGAAAAAAAATACAGATTTGAAAATACTACAAATCATAAATCCTTTTGAAATTTATTCATTTTATTCTTAATCTTATAAGTATTATTGTTATCTTCATTTTACAATGAAGACATAAAAAGTCAGAAATTAAGCTCAGACTTAGATTCCATAACTAGGAGGTAATGACATCAAGGATTCTAACCTGAACCAGGATCCTAGATGGTGTGACCTCAAAATTATTATTCTAAGAGCCACTTAGTACATATTGTCTAACATTCTGATGATTCCCAAGCTTGTCATATTATTTTTAGTTTTCTTTTTTATCAATTTTACTTATGTACAGAAAACTCTCCTTTATTAACTATGACGTGACCTGTACAAATCTTAGCATGTAACCTAATGATTTTTTGCACACAACAATGCTTACATTATTACACCAGTCCCTTCTTTCCAGTAATTTCCTTGCACAACTTTTCAGCAAATAACCATTTATTCCCTAAGAAGTCATAACCATCCTAAATTCCATCAACATAAATCAGTTTTCTCATCCTGAGGATTATATATGGATAATTATACACAAAGTACATTTAGGGGTTCAGTTTCAAGTTGGGGATTGTAATGCTCCTTGTTTTACCTTTCTCCAAAATTGCTTTTTCTATTCTAGGTATCTTCTGACTCCAAATGAATTCTAGGCTTGTTTCTCTAGTTCTGTGATCTGTGCTACTAGTATTTTTGGGATTGCATTAAATCTGTTTAACAGTTTTGGAAGTATTGTCATTTTCTCTATATTAGTTCTACCTATCCAAGGACAAGGGATAGATATATTTTTTTTCATTTTCTGGTATGTTCTTTGATCTCCTTTTTCAGAGTACTGTAGTTTTCATCATAAAGATATTTTACTTCCTTTGTTACAAGTAATTTCTAAGTATTCCATTTTCTTGGTACAATTATGAAAGATGGTGTATCCCTAGTCTCTTTCTGAGAACTTGTTATTTAGGGTGCAGAAACACTATTGATTTTTTGAATATTGACTTCATATTTTACAGTGTCAAAGTTAATTAAATCTGGAAGTTTTGGGTAGATTTTGGGGCCTTCTATGTAGAGTATCATATCATCTGCAAATGATGATAATTTAACTTTTCTTGATTCTTGCCCTTTTTATTTCTGTCTTTTGTCTAATTGCTTTAATATTTCTTGTGCAATATTGGGCAGGAGCGTGATAATATGTATCCTTGCCTTGTTCCTGATTTTAGACTGATAGCTCTTAGTTGTTGACCATTTAGTATGATACTGGATATTTGTTACTCATTGATGACTTTTATCAAATTAACATAAAGACTTTCTATACCAATACACTTTAGGGTTTTATCACAAATGAGTGTTGGACTTTGCAACATGCTTTTTAGGTAGCTATTGAGATCTTTTATTTTATTTTATTTTTTTAGACAGGGTCTCGCTTTGTAGTTCAGGCTGGCCCTGAGCTCACTATGTAGCCCAGGCAAGCCTCGAACTCAGCAATCCTCTTGCCTCTGCCTCCCGAGTGCTGGGATGACAGGCTTGAGCCACCAAGCCAGGCATTTGTGGTATGTGGTACTGATTGCCTGTGGGCATGAGCCACCATGCCCAGTATTGTAGTATGTGGTTACCAGGGATCGAACTTGCTAGGCAGGCACTGGAACCACTGAGCTAAATCTCCAGACCTGAGATCTTTTAATTTTTGTTCTTGTTTCTATTAATGTAGTATATTGCATTTATTGACTTGTACATGATGAACCACCCCTGCATCCCTGGGATGAATTCTACTTGGTCCTGGTGTATAGTCCTCATTATCAGTTGTACACTTTTTCCCAGGATCTTATGGAGGACTTTTACCTCTGTGTTCATTAAGGAGATTGACCTATAGTTCTCTTTTATGGTTGGTCCTTCTCTGTTTTGAGGTAATGCTTGCTTCACAAAGGAATTTGGGAGTATTACTTCCCTTTCAATTTAAGTTTAACTTTAAGAAGTAATGGCATTAGGTCTTCTCTAAATTTCTAGTAAAATTCAGCAATGACTCCATCCATATTTGGGCTTTTCTTTGTTGGTACTTTTTAAATTATTTCAATTTCATAGACTGATATTGAGTTATTAATAATTTTATATCTTATGCATTCAGATTTGGTAATTCATATGTATCTAGGAATCTGTCCATTTGTTCTGTTTGCCATCCTATTAGGTTCAGTTTCTCAGAATAGGTATTGATGATCTTCAAGATTTCTGTAAGGTCTTTGTGATTCTTGCTTTTAATTTTTAATTGCATAGATTTGAGTCTTTCTTTTTCTTGACAAGGCTGGTTAAGGGTTTGCCAGTTTTATTTAATCATTCAAAGAGCCAATTCTTAATTGTTTTTTGATTTGTTAACTTATTCTCAATTTTAGTAATTTCTGCTCTGATCTTCTTAATTTCTTCCCTTGTCCTTTATCAAGCAAACACCTTATGTCTCCATAAATTTCAAAAGATAGTTTTGCAGAGTACATCAATCTAAGTTGGAGGTTGTTCTCTTTTAGCGCTTTAAATATTTCATTCCAAGCTCTTCTGACTTAAGAGTCTGTGTTGAGAAATCTTCTGTGATTCCTTTACAGGTGGTTTTTACTTTCCTCTAATAGCTTTTAATATTCTACCCTTGTGTTGAATTCTGAAAACTTGACTATTATAAGCCTTGATTTAGTTATTTTTCTGATAATGCCTAATTTAAGATCTATGTATATGACTCAATTACCTTTTATCTGTACATGAAATTTTTTTTCCATGCTTGGGAAATTTTTCTGTCATTGTCACTAAGTAGGCTTTTTATGTCCTTTGGGTTATCTTCTGATTTTTCATTGATTCTGATCAATCTTACTGTTTTTTTTCTTTGTGTGATCTAGTAGCCATTAAATAGTTTCTTCATGGCCCATTGCTACTTTTAAGAAATATTTTATTTGGTGATTGCTAACCACAAAACTGTCTTCTAGATCTGCTACTTTGTCCTCACACTGGTTGATTATGCTGCATATACCTTTGATCTAACCCTTTGGGTTTAGATTCTCTATATATATATTGCAATAAAGATTTCTGTACAAGCAGTTTATCTGAGAATGAAGAGAAGTTAGAAAATACAACAGGAAGAGAGGTGAAACAAATAATGAATGTATTCAGCAACCCATCTCAAGTAGTTAGAGGTCACAGAGATGTGACTCAACTGCAGAAATAAGGGTGGAACACCCATAAACACACTTACAAGGAGACATCAAATAACAGGGACAAGTATGGTAAAGTTAAGAAGAATGGTTGCAGTTTTATGACCTGAAATAACAGTATGGAGGGAAAATATGTTGAAATATATTGACTGAAAAAGCAAAAAAAAACGAAGAATTTTTTAATTGAATTATTTATTGGTACAATTTATATACATCTCACAATCACATATAACATTGGGGAATTTGTACCAGTATATGACACAAGTTAATTCTCATTTTTACCTAAATACCTACCCACCCACACCTCCCCACACCTTTATACATACTCTTTTATTTTCTTTCTGTATCATATTTATTCCTTCCCCTCATTACATTCCCACACCAAATTTCCTATGGAAATTTCCCACTCTATAAAAGCTGTCATACTTTCTAGAGCTCATTTGCATCTACAGGTGTTCATGTCAAAGAGAAGATCCGGAATTTGCCTATATGTGATCTATTGATTTCACTTATTAGTATATACTCCAGGTGTCTCCATTTGCACATAAATGAATCAATCTTGTTATTCTTTATGGCAGAATAATACTCCATTTTATGAAAAAAAAAAAAAACCACAACTTCTTTATCCGGTCTCCAGTTGATGGGCATTTGGGTTGTTTCCAAGATTGAGCTATCACGAACTGAGCTGCTATGAACAAGGGGGTATATGTGTCTTTCCAATATGTTTTTTAAAAATTCTTTTGGGTATATTCCTAGCAGGGGAATAGCAGGGTAAAATGGGACCCCTAGTCCTAGTTTTCTGAAAAATTTCCACACAGATCTCCACAATGGTTGCACAAGTCTGCAATGCCACCAACAGTGGAGAAGGGCTCCCCTCTCCTCACAGCCACACCAGCATTTATTGTTGGTTGATTTTGTGATAGCAGCCATTCTTTGTGGAGTGAGATGAAATCTCAGTGTTGTTTTCATTTGCATCTCTTGAATGACCAGTGATGTTGAACATTTCTTCATATGCTTCTTGGCTGCTTTGACTTCTGCCTCTGAGAAGAGTCCGTTCATCTCAGATGCCCATTTATGAATTGGGTCTTTAAACTTGGGGAGGCTGATCTGTTTGAGTTCTTTATACATTGTAGATAATAGCCCTTTGTCTGATAAACAGCTAGTAAAGATTTTTTTCCCATGTTGTTGGTTGTCATTTAGCAGTGCCAGTGACTTCTTTTGCTGTGCAGAAGCTTTTCAGTAGAATGAGATCCCATTTCTTGATTCTGTCTGCTAGTTCTTGTGCTGTTGAGGTTTTATTCATAAAGTCTCTGCGTATGCCAATGTTTCCAAGTGTTTTATCTAACCTGTTTTCCAGCAGGCTTATTGTTTCTGTTTTAATGTTTAAGTCTTGTATCCATTGTGAGTTTAGTTTTGTGTATGGTAAAAGAGATAGGCCAAGCTTTAGCTTTTGGCAGGTTAAAGCCCAGTTTTTCCAGCACCATTTGTTAAAGAGGCTGTCTTTCCTCCACTGGGGATGTTTGCCTCCTTTGTCAAAGATAAGGTGGCTTAGTGCATCCAGAATTGTTTCTGGGTCTTCTAATCTATTCCACTGGTCCTCGGGTCTATTACTTTCCCAGTACCATGCAGTTTTT
>PVIC010034785.1:0-19397 GCA_004025085.1 Thryonomys swinderianus | reverse complement strand
TTTTTTTTTTTTTATCATGGAAGTATCTTATTTCCCCGTCTATTCTGAAAGATAGTTTTTCAGGATACAACAGTCTAGGTTGGAGGTTGTTCTCCTGCAATGCTTGAAATATTTCCCTCCACGCTCTCCTTGCATTGAGTGTTTGTGTTGAAAAGTCTGCTGTGATCCTAATGGGCTTCCCTTTGTAGGTGATTTTCTTCCTTTCTCTCATTGCTTTCAGGATTTCATTCTTCTGTTGTGCATCTGGAACCTTGATAATTATATGTCTACGTGTAGATATTTTTATGTCATGGTGTTTTGGAGTCCAATAGGCCTCGTTTATCTGTATGTCTATTTCTTTTCCTGTGAAGTTTTCTGTTGTTATCTCTGACAATAGCTTTTTTTAAATTGAATTCTTTATTGGTACAATTTATATACATCTCAAAATCACATATAACATTGGGAAATTTGTACCAGTATATGCCACAAGTTAATTCTCATTTTTACCCATATCCCTACCCACTCCCCCCTCCTCCCCCCTTATACATGCTCTTTTAGCTCTTTTATTTTCTTTCTGTATCATATTTATTCCTTCCCCTCATCACATTCCCACACCAAGTTTCCTATAGAAATATTCCACTCTATAAAAGCTGTCCTACTTTCTAGAACTCATTTGCAATAGCTTTTTTATGTCATTTACACTGTCTCCTGCTTCCTCAGTGACTCCAATCAGTCTTATGTTATTTTTCTTTGAGTCATCTAGAAGCTGTTGAATTGATTTCTCATGATCCCTTGCTCTTTTCCTTAGATTATATCTTTCCTGCTCACTGGGTGCTATGCTGTCTTCTAGGTCTGAGATTCACTTCTCTGCTTCATTCATCCTACCTCGCAAGCTTTCATTCTCCTTCATCATTCCCTGGAACTCTGCTTGAAGCTGTTTAAAAGGTTGCATTGTTTCTGCTATCTTGGATTCTATCATCTTGCTGATCTCTTCTTTAATGATGTCTTTCACTGTGGATAGTATCCCTGTCTTGATCTCAGAGATGAGTTCTGATTTCCATTTTACTACATCTGCTTTAGTTACCATCTCCAAGAGTCCTGGTGTTTGAGTTTCAATTTGCCCTATTTCCCTTTTCTCTGAATTTCCCTGTGGTGGTGATCTTTGTGTCTGTTTTTTTGTGTATTTTCTCATTTCTACTCTTTTGTTGTTATTAATGCTCTTCTTTGTCTGATGACAGGGCAATGTTTGTTGCAGGTCTCTTTCTATTATCTGGGGCCCTTTGGATGCAGCACTTTCCTGGGGGTGGGGTCCTCCTTGAATGTGTAATGACCCTTGAGAGTTCTCAGTTCTGACACATCATGGGAGGTATTTGAGCAGAACGATACATCATGTTTGTTATCCTAATACAATCGATGCCAATATCAGTATTAAACACAGTAAATAAGATACAAAGTTTTGTTAAATTCTATTCTGGAGACTTTGAGCTTATGAGTTATCTCTATGACCATATGCCAAAATTTAGAATTAATCAGCAATGTGTATACAACATGTAGATCATAAATGTACCCCCGAACCCTTTGGGGATAAGAGGTCACTGGGGAATCAGGGAGGTAATTGGGACAGAAGGAGCATGAAATAGGTTTGGCAGATTTATGAAGATACCTAGACTCTATAACCTCATATATGCCAGCAGATAATAGAGGATAAAAGGGCATATATAAAACAGTACCAACTGTATGCTGTAAGCCTGTTGGAGACTTTGCACACCTTCTTATCATAGTGCAGGAGAAGAAATAGGGCAGCCTAAGAGTCTTTTACTTTTGGGTATTGCTTCTGACAGGCAGATAGGAGAGGGTGTGGGGACAAGAGTTGAATAGAGGGCTCTAGGAGTAGATGGCAAAACAGAAGCTAGATTCCCCCCCCCCCTTTTTTTTAATCTTGCCTGGTCTCTCAGCCCTGCTGCAGTGTGGAGGGATGCAAGAAATGGCTCTGCCTCCTCTCAGACCTGAGTCCTCACAAAGCAGCTCCGGTGTTGGTTTGAGGCCAGCCGGCGGGCCTCAATCCTCCGTCGTGGTGATGGCCCCCGGGATCTGTACCTGACTCCTCACTGCATGGCTCCTGGGTGGAGTGGGCCAGTGGGCAGGCCTCAGTCCTCTGCCACCACCAGGAACGGAATGGTGCCCAGAGCAGCTGAGTCGTCTGCCTGCTGCGAGTAGTTTTGACTCAGTGTGTCAGCTGTCTTTCTTTCTGAATCCTACTAATACACCAGTGAAGTGGGCATTAGCCTTGTCACTTTACAGAAGGGAACTCTGAGATGCAAAGAGATGACTGACAAACCAAAACCTGCAAAGCTCAGGGATAGAATCTGATTTCACATGCACCACTGTACTGCCTCAGATTTGTCTGAGGAATAATAATTTTAAACAGATAAAAATAAAGATTTCTTGACAATTAAATTGATGCTTATTGGAAGTAGAGTAATAAGTGAACATAATATTTTGGTTGGAACTATGAAAACAAAACAAAATAAAACAACAAAAGCCTTGTTACTAATGATCTGTGCAAACTTTCTCTTCTACTTGGCAACCAACAATTAAAACCTGAAATATCAATTACGTTGTTTCTCAATAACACGATGGATCAATAAGCTTCATTTTGTGTTCCCCTTAATTACTGTGTGGGGGTTTTTGCAGAAACATTCTGAACTGATCCTGTGTATTAATCTCCTCACACAGTTCTTGTTCCTCACAATGGAGCAATCAGACCTTGATTAATGCCAGCATTAAACTAACTGCTATCTAATCAGTTGACAAAATACCAGTTTTGACTCTCACTTTCTGTGGTCTGTTTGTTCCAGATGCTTCTGACTGGTGTTTGCTATGGAAGGAATAAAGAAATGAAACACACATTATTCATGGAAGTGAATGGAAAGTTTCCTCTTACTTTGGTGATATTGGAGCTTTGACAGAATGACAGGGCAGTAACTCAAGACCTAAATGTAAACTGTCACCCTCCCCATCCTGGTTTTTCTTTGTTTTAAAGACTAGAAAACTCAAGCCAATCAAATAACAACTAAAACGTCCCTCCAGAATTCCACAATGTGAAAAATGACCTCACCAGCCACCGAATGCCCATAAAAAATACCTAGGAGTGAGTTTGTTCCTTCCTTTCCTGTGTCCCAGCTTCCTTCAGATCCTGTCATCAGTTCACTTTCTCCTTCCAGCTATTAGATACTGAGCCATCTTTCATGATTCATTTCCACACTTTTGATGTCATACAGGCCTTTTCAGATGTCCACTGGAGCAGGGGGACCTTGCCAGCAGACAATTACATATCATCTCTCTACCATTCTTGCTTCATTAGTAGATCTCTGGAGCCTCCACTCATGCCTTTCAGATGGGTATTATTCATAATTCCTTTACAAAGACAGATCCAATTAGAATTGCTCTCCACAAAGCAAGGTGGAGGACTTTCCTTTGCAGGAACACCTGATCCTTGGAGACCTCTTTATTGATCCCTGGGATGCTGAGGAACTAGTGGAGACTCCAGAGATCCACTAGCAAGGGGAGAACATAAAAGAGTTGATTTGGAGCTATGACTATGTTCCAAATACTGACATTATCTGAATTTTAAAAAATATCATGCCACAAATATTTGGAAAATATACCTTAAGAGAGAATAGCTTATTAATATATGCAAAAATCTTTTAAAATGATTACAACTGGTAAACTGTAGATCCAGGTTGGCACAAGTGGGTCCCAATTTCACTTAACTCATACTCGGCTGGATGTGGGAAAAAGTACGCAGAATCATGCCAAGCAACAGGTGGTGAGCTCACCTGGCATGACTAATGGTAGAAGAAAAGAGGAAGTCAAAGTGAAAGAGGCTGTTGGAAGAAGCACAAAGATTTATTATTCACTGGGGAAAATGTGTTGTCAAGAAGTCTAGGGTCTTGGCTGACACTGGGGTTCTGAATCAATTGAAACAGTTTTATTTGGGTGAGCAGCAGCCAGAAACAATTGTCCACTTTGCCATCACTTTGTACACACAGAATGAAGTGTACAGAATGAAGTGCAGGCTACAATCAGCAGAAAGGAGGGAGTTTGTAATGACCAAAATGTGTCAGCCTCATTCTGGTTCATGCCAGGCAAGAACAACTGTGAAAATACTGCAGTGATTAACATGCACAAGCACGCAAGAAGAGGCATGTACATCCACCCATCACCAAATCACTGCCTGCCCACCACAATGCACCCTAGGGGGCCGGGCAACAGCCACACTCCCACATCTCCAAGTGGGATTTCTCTGGAGCCAACCTAACCCAGGCTTTTTATTCTGAAACAACTTTGGCTGCTTAGAAATAACATTTAAGTCCTGAGCTTAATGGTTGGTTGGTGAAATAGTTAAACTGAAGAATTATACATATCTTTAAAGAAGATTCTACTTTGTGACATTTCTCTTACATTTTTCATCTTTATGTTGATGTTAGCAAGAAAGGACCTCAGCTCACTTTTTAATTTCTTTTTCACTGTTTGAGTGTTCTTAGTGTTGTTTGGTGGGACTATGCATGCTACTAAAACCAGGGCATTGAAACTGAATTCAATTCCACTTAAAAACTAACACAAGCATCATCATCCCTTATTTTACTTTGTTTTAACTTTAATTAGTATATGTGTACAGGAAAAGATGATCATATTTGGGGTAGGAAATTATACTATGTACATAATACATTTTGATTATTTTTCCCTCTTCTCTTTGCCCCCTTCTTAGTTTTTCAGCATCAGTTTTATTTTTCTTATAAGGTCCTACAAAGTTTATTATCATATATACAGATTGAAAAATAGGCTAAGAGGCTAAAGAACATATAACTGAAGCATCTGCTCAGACAAGATGACATGTTTTCCATCTGGAGTAGATGGGATGCAAAACACAGTCCCAAGGAAGCCAGGCTCCTTTTGCTGAAACTTCAGTTGTCAATGTGAAATAATATATTGTAATTGTGCCATATGAGACAGGTTGCCTTGGGCTGGGATAAAAAGGGCATAATGTTTTCATGGACCTGATCTCATCACATGAAAACCATGGATGTTCTCTGGTTGGTAGCAGAAGAAAGCAGAATTGGAAGTCCGAAAGCCTCAAAGAACAAGGAGTTGATGCACTATTGTTGGCTTTGAAGCCAGACACAGCAACGTGAGATGATGTTTAGCTGCTTAGAACAGAGAGAGAGAGAGAGAGAGAGAGAGAGAGAGAGAGAGAGGGGGGGGGGGGAGATATGGGGGGATTCTTACTTAATAACTAATGAGGTAATGGGGGTCTCAGTCCCATAACTAGCTTCAAAGCACTGGATTCTGCCTAGAACTTGCATGAGTCTAAACAGTATTTTCCTCAAATCCTCCTTAAATGAAGAGCCAGACTGGCTGATACCTTAATTTTAATGACAGTCTTAGTACATTTCTGTCATTGATGAACTAAAATGATGGAAACCAGGTAATTTGTAAAGGGAAAATTTCATTGTGGTCGTGGTTCTGGGTGCCAGGCAGTCCAGTAGTATGGTGCCAGCACGTGCATGCTGTGCAGAAATGACCTTCTTACTGTGTCATTCCTTGTGGTGGCA
Organism: Thryonomys swinderianus; assembly: GCA_004025085.1. Lineage (NCBI taxonomy): Eukaryota > Metazoa > Chordata > Mammalia > Rodentia > Thryonomyidae > Thryonomys > Thryonomys swinderianus. The sequence goes on along the minus strand of PVIC010034785.1, from coordinate 13,803 downwards.
TCACGTGGAAGACAGAGCAGGTGCACTGCAGAAAGCTTGCTTCTATAACAAAGCAATCCCCATAGTAATTCATGAACCCATGCATTTGTTCACGAGGACAGAACCCTTATACTCCCATACACCTCAGAAAGGCCCACATACCAACATTTCTGCACTTCAGAGCACCACTACCACACTGTCACCTTCAATTCGTGGCAGGGACCCTAAGCAGACAACCCACTGGAGCTCACTTGGCTTTCTACTATAGAAGAGTTTTGAGGTAATAAATAAGGTTATTTTTGTTTTTTAAGCTCTCAAGTTTATCACAATTGTTCACACATCCATGGTTAATAAATACCACATCATTGAGGAAATGCATACTTATTTCAGCAGAAAAGGAAATATCTGAGTATTAATTATAATGCACTATCTAGAAAAATTGAAAGGTTCTGTACTGGGTCAAAAGACAGTGACTCTTAAGTATCTAAGTGATTTATGACTCATGATAGGAAGAATGTTTAGGAGTTTGTCAGGGAAAGATAGAGTAGAAATGCTATCCAGGAGGCAGGAATAGCATTTGCAAATAGCCACTAGCATAGACTGGCTTTGTACAAAGCTGATTTTGGGGTGGGAGTTAGAGGGGAAATTATGTAGGAATGTCCTTGTAGTCCAGAAAGAAGAAGGAATGTACAAAAGGGGAAATGGATCACCAATGAAGTCTTTAAAATGTTTCAGTCATCCTCAGAGGGATCTGTGGAGCTGGAAAGTTTGGATTTGCTGAATTGGGTGAGTGGGCTGGGACTTTGCATCTCATTCCTAGTCAGCAACAGGCACAGGTTGCTCTTGGAAGAACACACGACCTTGAAGAGTACAGTTTTCTTCATTTCAGTGTCTCCTTAATGAAGGACAACCACTAAGAGATTTTTAGTCACAACACCTTTCTGAAGTAGGTTCTGGGGGTGTGCACAGAAACGTGGATGAATCTGGCTTATCCAGAGACAGGTGAGAAAATTAAGTCTAGCTAAGCAAGAGAAGAGTCACAAAAGTAGAGATTAGTAAAAAAATATTTTATGAAGGGCTGGGTGAATCTGTATAGGGCTATGTGTGTAAAGCTAGATGGATAAACCTATATTCTATTGTAACATGATATCAATATAAAATTACAGGGAGTTAGGCGACCCAGTTTTGATTAATTAAACCTCCTTTTGGATAGAGAGATGGAGTAGGTTTTAACTTAAGGCATAATGAAGGAGAGAAAAATGTAAGTCAAAGAATGTCCAGGAGGAGTCCAAAGAGTTGGGTTTGGAATGTGAGAGAAAACCTGGAGTCAGGGGTAATCTTCAAACCTTTTTGTTTTATATTTATGGGATCATGTAATATATTTCATTATTTGAGCCACTTATGTGTATGTGTTGGTTCTATTATTGGGCTAAGAGTAGAGGTAGAATTAATTTAAAAGTAAGAATATATTTGTTGAATGTGTTTCTAAGGAGTTGGTGAAGTAACAACTAGAGAACATAACAGAAGTCAAAGGAAGCAGAGCCCAACCCCAGATAAACATTTGGACACCATAGCCAGAATGTGACAATTCCTGAATTCTTGACAGTTAATACTTTCCCAGTAGAGTTTACTGAACCAGCAGAGGAAGTGAGCAAGGTGGAATCTCAATGAGATGATATCTGAGAGGTAGGTCACAAGTAAAGGCAGAGTGAAGGATCCAGAGGCAGTGAAGTGCAGGAAGCAAAAGGGAGCCCGTGACGTGTGAGGAACTGAAAGGAAGAAGGTACGAGAAGTGATTAGAGTGCAAATGCCAGACTCTCGGGCCATGCATGGTGCGCAAACCAGACACCCTGCACCCTCACGGGCTGACCATCTAGTGGTGAGAGTGACATGAGTGAAATGATTATACCACAGGTATCCCTGCCATGGTAAAGGCTGCTCTAAAGGACTGCAATGGGAAGTCTGACTCCATGGAGGACATCTGTAAAAACATGTGCAGAAAGCATTGTTTGAACTAAAATAGAGAGGGCTGGACTTTTCCTCCTCAAGTTCCTGGATTCAATCCCAACCCCAGGACCTCAGAACATGGATTGGGTTTTGGGAAACAAAGCCTATTGTGGTAGATAACATGGACCATGGGTGCAGCTTACAGTGAATGAAGAGCCAAATGCAGGATGTGGGCAGTCAGGGAGCTGAAATATGAAAGAGGAAAGTAGGACTAAGATAGTGTGGTGAGCACACCAGAGTGGCCAGTGTACATGGTCAGGACCGTCTCATGTCTGTGCACAGGGACAGAAGTCTGCCTGTGGCTATGAGGCATCATTCGGGAAGTCCGCCGTTGTCCAAGTGAACACACTCCATTATTTACTGCTGCGTTCCGCTTTTAAAGGGGACATAAGAGCTTTATGAAAGTGTGTATTCAGACAAGGTAGTAGATGGGGTTTTATTGGTAGTTATTACTAAGGGAATATTTTAGGGTGGTGATGGATTTCAGGAGCCAAAAAAGAGCCAGCAGAAGGGACTCAGTAGAGGAGTAATCACTGTGTGCAGCCAGAGTAGAGATAACAAGAAACATTTGAATCACGCATCTACTTTGTTGAATGTTCCTGAAGGACAAAGGTCACTTGCATAGGCAGTGAGGTCTCTGGCCTCTGTCCCTATGGAGCCCAGCAGAAACAGGCCCTGCTCTGCCCCTGAATAGTGTACAGACAGCACGGACAGTGACACAGTCCTATTGGCTGTTCTGCCAGCAGCTGCCTTCCTGCGGAGCTTCCATGATGTAGATGGGATGCTCAAGCAGTTGGGAAGCTTCAGCTCTAGGGTTGGAGGGGCCATCTGGCAAGGATCTGGGATCAGAGAGACAGTCTTAAAGTGACAGTGTCGATTCATTTAACTCATGTTAACAAAAGCTTAAGTTGCAAGTGCCATGCTGGTCCATGAGCACAATTGCAGTATGCTTCTGTGGGTTTAGAAAATTATCAGGCAGGAAACTGAAATTTTCTTTTGTCATATGTAAGAGGTTCTATGATTGAAGGTCTAGTCTCACTCATCAACTTGAATGGCCAGAGTATGTTACTAACATGGAACACATATGTCTACCACAAGAGAAGTCTGTGGCTGTCTTTATTGGGTCATAAAGTGACCCTGTCTTCATCAAGTGTGTCTAATCTTGTATCTTAACCCCTGGTATCTGGGAATGTAAATTCTTCTACAAATAGGATTTTTGTGGATACAATTAATTTAGAAATCTCAAAACAATATCCTGGATTTAAAATGGTAAAAAAAAATATGTAGTGTCTGGTGTCTTCATAACAGAAAGGGGAGAGATTTGAGGAACAGACACAGAGGAGAGGTGATGAGAGGTGGAGACAGGTTGCGCCTACAAGATGAGGAGCTGAAGGCTGAGCACAACCACTAACAGGTAGTAGAGAAGACTGGGAGAAATCAGCCCGTAGTGCTCCAGAGTGAGTCCTTCCTGGTGGCACCTGCATTTCTGACTTTGGACCTTTAGAACAATGAGCCAGTATATTACTACTGTTTCAGACTCACAAGTCTAAGAAATTTTTACAGTGATGCTAGGAAAAAAAAATTAAAAATCCTCTCCCCGGTGGAGGTAATAGCCAGACATTCAGAGATCTTTTGTAACCCATAAGAACACCCACAGCATAGTAAGGACGTGGCAGGAGGAGACACTACTTAGGAAGTGATGTCCTCAAATCTTTCCAGAGAGGCAACATTAGTACAGTACTAGAAAGGCCCTAGCGGGAGTTCTGGGAAAATCACCCAGAAGAGGTAGCACCATGGACAGAGACCGGATTTGGGAGATCAGTGTGCTCAGAGCCCCACTGGAGGCTGTGTGCATGTGAATGCACCACGTAGACTTTGAAGGTATTATGAAGAGCAAGGAAAGTCTTGGCAAAAGGGAGGGGAGGAAGTAGAAAAGCTTGAGATTGAGTATAATGGACCTATCCTGCCCGGATAGCATTTGTGGAATTAGCAGAAACTCCAGGAGCCATGGTTCCAACTTTGGGGCCCATGCTCATCACTGGGTAAGATTCCCACGTGTGTGCGATGCTTGTGTTCAGTCTTGATTTGTGCTCCGTGGCTTCCCAGCTCCTTTCTTCCCGTCCTGAGCCTGCAGGATGCCTTTTGCAAGGTGACAAAATTGCATTTAAGAAAGGCAGAGGGAGTAGCAAGGGTACCAAGACAGTCATGCAGAAGTGAATATTTAGCATTTTAACTTTAATACAGAGTGAATCTTGTGACTTTCTATACCTATGACCCAAAGGGGAATTACTATTGGATCAGTGTAATCATACAATGTTCTTCTGGAAATTGTGGAGTTAAAGGGAGAAACAGAAAAGATTTCATATAGCTTTTCTGGCTTATATGAGGAATGAAAATAATCAGATGGTGGGCCATCCAGTGGTTATTTCATAAATGGTAAGCTAAGGACTTCTAGAGTATGTACTAGGACATTGCTATTATCATCCATGTTGTTCCTATGGAGAATCTGAATCTCAAAGCGGAGAAGTGATTTACCCTAAGTTACCCAGGTCAGAGCCAACAGGTTGGGCCAATAGGACTTCCAAAGCTTTTGCCTTCCCCTGACACCAAGGTGAATGTTTTCCTCTGGTACCAAGATTCAGTGTCAGTGGGCCCGAACTCTCTGCAGCCCTCAATTTCCTCATCAGTTAACTGAAGAGAGTGGGTTAGACAGCTGGAATTTTCTTATCTACAACACAAGATGCTCTTGGTCCATCGAGCCCTTGTGCTTTCCTATTTACATTTCTTGTTTTAATTCATTTTCTGTCTCCAGTATGCACGTGAAAGATGTTCATTCCCTTTCTAACTGTTCTTGAGGTTGTAATTCTTATCTTTATTGCTACCCCTGCAACGAGGAGTAAATCATTCTGTGTGTATTTTGTTGGTTTTTTCTCCTCCTCTCTCTCTTTCAAAGTTAATTGAATTACTTCCACGTAATTTTTTACAAAGTAAATTTCCAGCTACCTTTAACCACAATTTAGTCATCAGGTTGGGCTTTTCAGGGTTATATTAAGTCATTTGTCACAGATGCTGCCAATAATAGTTAGCTGAGGCTAAATGTTTCCTTGTTCGGGATATTTATCACATGCTGCACCTGCCATACCCAGGAAAATGAAAGGCGGGTGGGCAGGTGCAGCAGCTCACAGGAGGCACACGTTAATGAATGTGAAAGATCTGGACAAAGTGCAAAGGCTGTGAAGTTGGGGGAGGTGGTCTTTGGCACGTTTTACTCCTGAACAAAGGGTGGGGCAGAAAGAAAGTATTCAGGTTTACAAACCAGCTTGTGCTGTCTAGGAGGGTGATGTTTCCATGTCTGGTCCCGATGGTCTCACTTATGGCCTTGGGAAGACTGTGTGTATCTTCCTCTACTTCAGGTTTCTCCCTTGTAAGGTGTGAACTGGACCTCTACCCATCAGGACTGTTGTGAGATTTAAATGAGTATGTTTTCAAAGCCCTCACCAAATGTAACTGGTAGATTTTGGCTTCTACTCACTCACAGGAGCTAATTAACAAGAAATATCCAAAGGAATAAGTGGACTCTTCTGGAACTCCTGTCCTGGATCATGGATAGGAGTGCTAAGTAGAGCCTCAAGTTTGCCCCAGAAAAACATTTTTGAGTGGATTCCTTTGAGTTTTGATCAACGTTTTGGCCTCTGGTCCATCTTATACCAGTTTGTTATGGTCTACATGTCAACAGTATATTCGTCTGTCTATGCTATCCTGGTATCTATCCACTTTTACCCAGCCCCTCGTTCCAGTGACATGCAGTGGAACACATTTCCACTCCTTTGGGTGAAATGTCCCAGTGAACGTGCTTGTTCCCTGCCATGGCCCGTACCCTTGCCATCTTGTCCTACAATGTCTCGTTTCATCTTCTTGGTCCATTCACATCTGGCCCTAGATACATGGCCTTCCTATTGGCCCTTCATCCTGCCAAGCCCACTCCAACTTAAGCTCTTCTTCCTGCCTGGCTGTCTGCATGGTTTGTCCTTTCTCTGGTTCATGGTTGCTCCATGTTCACCATTTGGTTGTCCTGCGTAAAGCAGTGGAATCCTTTCTATTTCTACTTCCTCTCTCATCTTGTTTCAGTTGTCTTATGACCTCTATTCTTATATTTCTTATTAATATGTCTTTTCCTAAATTTTTTACCAGAATATGAATGCTATCATGGCAGATATCATGTCTTTGTTTTCTTCTGCCCTGAATCTCTAGCCCTAGATGACGCCTGACACATAGTATACATATTAGAAATATTCATAGAAAGAAAGAATGCATTAACACACTGACTTTTATGAGTATGTTGTGCTAGAATTAAAAAGCTGGACACAGACATTTACGGAATGGGGTTGGCTTCTTTGGTGTAATTGTTCTTTGAATGCTAAATATTAATGGCATATCAGGTGGAGTTATTATTACCATTTTTAAGGATAAGAGAGGAAAAATAAATTTAACATATGGATGTATAGGTAAAAGGGTGATTCATAAAGTACCTCACTTTCTTTCATAGTAAATGCTCAGAAGGAATGTATTTAATTATTAAACAGTTCACTGATGATATCATCCAGAGTGTATAATGATGTTTAATCTGATGACTGCAATCATTGTTATTGATGCTGTAATCATCATCACATAGTCATCGTCATCACTTCGGTAGCCCTGTCTTTCTCTGTTCACTCTTGGGCGAATGACTGATTTGTTCATTTCAAGGTCACTGGACTATTCCTAAGAATGAACCACACTTACATTGCTGACAAAAGGCAAATACACCCCACTTGAGCATCTCCATGGGCAGCTGATTTTGCATTCTCTCTAAGTTATGGTAGACACAGGAGTGGAGGACAGGTAGACATAAATCTGGCCTCTATGGAAGAGGGACCACTAAGTCCCAAAGAGAAAAGAACTCTGAAGACTGAGTAACCAACTAAGGGGGACTGACACATCCAACTGAGGCTTTTGGTCAGCAGAAGTCAAAACGCATCAGGCAAAGATCTGAAAGTGTGTGTTTAGTGGTCTAGAGTCCTTGAACTCATGACAGCGAGTAAAAGCTATAACCTGTGCTACATTAAAGACAGTACAACCCATACTGTGGATACCTGCTGTGAGATCACATTGAATTGTACACGTAGAGGAACTAATAGAGGATCACACTTGTGTCCAACCTTAACAGTGGCCACTAACTTACACAGTCTTGTGCTTTCCCCACTGATAGGAAGATGCTGAAGATTTGAGGGGTTCTCTGAAAAACCCAAGCTCATACTAAAGCACAAGGACATATGGGCAATGTCTAAACTCCCGCTTGAGTTCTCTGTGTGCCATAAAATGTGGTCTTTTATGTTTTCTTGATCTCAAAACACTTCTACCCTAATTGGTACACAGAGTGTAAGTGATTGTGCAGTAATTGGTGCAATACTGACATCAAAATGCAATTTATAATGGTGTTATCCTTTGCCTATTCAACATTCATTCACTAAACAGTTACTATTTTGCAAGCCCTGAGGCATAGGTAGTACAATGGCTGTGGATAGGAGATAACACCCTTATTTTTATAAAGCTTATATTCTATTCCCAGGTTTGTTCATTATAGATTTTACCAGATTCTGGCTACTCTTTATAGACTCTGAGAAATATGAAATGAAAATGTTTGATTTTGTACTTTTCATTTCAATGCTTGTATTCCAAGAGCAATTTTCATTCCAATTCTCTGGCTTTACCAGTGTCACTGAATAAAGATAATTCTTAAATACCCAACAAGATGAAACACAGTTTCTTTCTTCTGAGGAATACATAATAATGTTTTTACAGCTTATTTTGAAATACATCTTTTTTTTGCAAACCACTTTTATATGTAATGTTTTAAAAGAATGAACAACCAAGGTGTGCACACAGAAGCTTCATCTTTCAAACTGTTCATAGAAATGTTTAGTCCTTGTTCAGGGAAGCACAGTGCTCATTACCATGGAGCATAAGTACTGAAGCTAACCATGCAGGTCAACTGCTTTCAGATATGAGCGAATGCATGCAGTTGGCGGAGAGTGTGCAAGCAAAGCAAGACCAGAGAGGCACAGTGGTGTAGAAGGTACGTGTGTCCTCCTTCAGCTGCATTTCGGTTTTCCACAGTTCCAGCTCCTGCACTTGTGGACACCTGAGATCCAAAAACACAAAGTGGAAGACTCCAGAAATCAACAACTAGTAAATGTCAAGTTGCACACCTTTTTGAGTCGTGTGGTGAGATGCAGCCTGCTTCAGTGTGCTTCAGCTGGACCCTGGAGGTGGCTCAGCCTTTTTCTCCGTGTATCATCACTGTATGTGCTACCTGCCCTTTGCTCACTTCGCCACCTCAGAGCTGCTGCTGCATCGTGGTGCTGCCTGTGCTCCAGTAACCCTGGGACAGTAGCCTCAGATTACACACTGGTTGCACCATTCACCTGATCTCATCCCGGCACAGAGATGGTATGTCGGCTCTCACCTGAAGAAGCAGGAGAAGGAAGAGCAGGAGGAAAGGAGGAAGAAGTAAGATATTTTGAGAGAAAGAGAAACCACATTATGTAATTCTGATTATAGTATCTAATCACAATTGTTCTTTTTAAACTAATAATATATTATTAGTGATTATGTCTTTAATATTAAATTTTACCATAGGTATGAGTGCATAGGTAAAACATTCTATGTGTATGGTTTGGTGCTATCTTTACCTGTGGTTCATCTTGGAGCATGTTCCCTGTAAATAAGACATATGGCTGTACCTGCTATGGTCAAGACAGCATTGCAGGTGTTGGCATTAGAGTCCCAATCTTTGCCCTCAAAGAACTTACATTCTTCAGAAAGGTGCAGAAATAAACATACGGTTAAGAAAACATAAAGAAAATGTTAGGTCTTGATGTACAGCAAGGAAAAGAGCAAACAGATCTGTGAGTGCAAAGGGCAGAGGCTGCTGCTTTATCTCAGGGGAGAGAAGCACTAAGGTGTAGCTGTGTTGGCTGAATGATGAGAAGAATGTATTGTGCAGGGTTCTGAGTGTGGGGTGGATGCCAGGTAGAAGGAAAGTGAGCACACAGGACCTGGGTCTCTGCACAGGGCCAGGGAGTTGAGCAGAGTCTGACTCTGGTGCTCTTCATGATGACAGCAGAGGCCAGAGGGTGTGGATTCCTGCAGGGAACTTGCTTGTGTGGTGCAGCTCTTGGCATTGAAACCAGGGCTTTCTTCTGAGCTACCTGGGCTGGCCTTAACTGGGTGACTTTTGTTTGCCTGGTCATAGACAGGTGGTCTTGCAGGAGTGGGCCACCAGCCTGGCGCATGCAGGGACCTGTACACTGTCTGTTTATAAAGTCTGTGTGGGAAGGAGACCAAAAGGCCCCTGGGTGGAGATGAGAATCCAGTGGGGATTATGACACTGTGTCCTGCTTACCTGAGCCTGAATATCATCAGCCAAGATGTTGCAGAAAGATGAAACTTGTGATGCACTTTGGGAGCAGAGCTCTGAGGACTCGGTGTTAGACAGATTGAGGTCAGGAAGAGGAAAGTTTCAGGACTGCTTTTACCCTCCCATCTGCAGAGAAACTGGTTGGGATTTGCTTCCTTCATGGCTTCTTGGACACATTCTATCATTTCTCTGTCCTAAACTCAGCCACTTCAATGCAGCTGGTCCCAATTTTCAAGTTTGGGCCTATTTTCTTTTTGTCTAATATTTCCATAAACTTCTGGGTCCTGTTGTGACTTGGAATCTACTCAGATATACATCTTGGAGATCTCAATGCTTAAGACATGTATGCATTTTCTGGGCCAGAACCATAGGCTTTCATGCAGTGAATGGGAAGGCAAAACCAAAACAAAACACCAAGATGGTTGTATTCATTCATATTTCTGTGCAACCAATCATGTTTCTGTGCATGATTTGAGTGAGTACTAATTCCTCATAGGGCAGCAGCCATATTCAAATACTAACAACAAAAGTAGAGATAAAGCAACCTTACCCAAGGGTTACTCTGTGCTGGGCACTGAGCAATGAGGTGCTCCATCTAATCCTCAAAATGAACCTCAGATTTTCAGACAAACAAACTAAGGCTTATAAAGTTGAAAATATTCTAAAGGTCATATCATAAATGACCAAACTATAAATTAAACTTAGATTTGTTTGACTTGAAGCCTGCATTTTTGCTGGAGCTCAAATGTTGAAATGCACACATTCAAGGCCCAGATCTAGCCTGAGGTATGAGACTCTGTACTTTTAGACAGCTTCCAGGTGATGCCAGTGCTACTGGGCCATGGAGCCTGTGCAGCGCCAGTCTCCAAGCCTCTGTGTTATACTCTCCTTTGTGACCTGTTGACTTGTTTCCTATTCAGTGGACAATTGGCAAGGGAAAATAGACATGAAAGGAGGAAGACTTCCAGGCAAGTCTTCCCCATCTGCTTAGGGAAACTCGCATCGAAAAGTACAAGTCAAACACTGTGTCTCGCTTTGTAGTTCAGGCTGGCCCTGAGCTCAATATGTAGCCCAGGCAAGCCTCGAACTCGGCAATCCTCCTGCCTCTGCCTCCCGAGTGCTAGGATTAAAGGCGTGAGTCACCATGCCCAGCATTGTATGTGGTTACTGGAGATTGAATCAGGGACCTTGTGCTTGTGAGGCAGGTTCTGGAACCACTGAGGTAAATCTCCAGCCCTCAAACATTATGTATATTAACTCAGAGAGATTTCAATTCTCTTGCTTTTGTGACTGAGTTATCATTACAAGGTTGAGTAAAAAAGCATGCATACTAATCACATTGTGGTTAAAACTTAAATCTAGACAGGAAGAAAATTTTGAATTGGGTCAAGAATCTTCCAGTTTGTACCTCTATGTATAATATCAAGGCAAATTTTACCCAGTTTTTTAAAGACTTAATTATAAATTACATTTTCTGTGTATGAATGGTAATGTTTTTTTCCTGATGTGTTTTTCTCCTCGCTAAACCTTACAACCACATCTCCCTTTCCTTCAACCTGCTCAGAATATGGGCTACTTTTCGTCTGCTTCAGAAGAGGAGGAATGGAAAGCCCAGATAATTTAAACGATTTGCCCAAGGTTACCATGGGAATTGGAGATGAAAGAAATAAGTGGACTCTGTGCCTCTGACACCTGGCCCACGACTCTATCTCCCCAACCACACCGTTCTCTCCGTGACAGGCATTCTTTCTAAGGAAACAGACAGTGATCAAAGGGAAGGATTAATAACCTTACAAACTTGAAAAAAACTATTTCTGAAAAATAGGTAATGGCATAGTTGTACCAGATGCTCACAAATGTAGTGTTGAATTCTCCACCATATCAGCGTGGCTGCATGTCAGGCATGTTTCATGTACCACTTCATGGACAGGATTCTCTACTTCACCTTCTCACTGCCATGGCCGTGGAATTTACAAGAGGCTAGTCATCAAAAGGCCATCACACGTTGGGTCACCTGCTGGTGGTGCTCTGTGAGCTTTTAGGATAGCCCAGAGCCACTGGATCAAATTTCAAGTTTTTATTCTTATATGTGTGCTTATGTGTTCTGTAATAGGCTACACCCACGTGTCAGTCATGGTTCACCTCTCGCCCTTGACTCAGCCTCTGAGCCGTGAGCCTCCAGGTTGACTCTGTTTCTTCTGCTCTGCTCACGTATTCATGGTGATGCTTTTGATCCACAGTCCTATTTTGCAGCTAGCCCAAGACATAATGCTCCCATACAGAATCTGGAGTTTGGCTGACTGAGGTCAGTCTGAATTCAAACTTTGCTCATTCTCTTCCTTCCTTGCTTTGTTCCCCGGCCTCATGCATGTGCAAATGCACTTGAAAATCTCTTTGGAACTGAGGGAGAAACAATTTTCAGAGCCTGGACATGCTAGGTGTTTTAAATTTTTAATTGTTTTAATAAATGGAGTCTATTGGTATTTTATACATGATGATCATATTCCTCACAGAGAATTTGTACCTGTACATGATATATCTTGATTCTTACTTTTTCTCTTCCCCCTGCCTTCTCTTCAACCCCCAACCCCTTTTTGTACATAGCATTGTTTTCTTTGTTTTTTTTTTTTTTTTCCTTTTTACCATTAAGTTTTTTTCATTCCCTTCTTTGGTTTTCTCTGCTCCCACACAGTTGTGCTTTGCCTTTGTGATTTTCTTCCTATTTCACAATACCTGTCATACATTTTGGATCTCATTTACACTTTCAGTTTCTCACACTGGAGAAAGAATGTAGTATTTGCACATGTGTGTCCTATTTATTTCATTTATGAGTGTGTCTTTAAGGTACATCCATTTAAGTACGTCTCTAATTTCTCATTCCTTATGACTGAGTAAAGCTGCATTTTATTAAAAAACAATAGCAAACCACATCTTCTTTATCCAGGCTCCAGTTAATGGGCATTTTGGCTGTTGCCAAGATTTAACTATTACAAACTATGCTTCTATAAACGTGGGTGAACATATGCCATTGTCATATGATGATTTTAGTTCTTTCATGAATATACCAAGGAGGAAAACAGCAGGGTTAAAACAGACCTCTAATCCTACATTTTTGAGGAATCTCCACACATACTTCCACAGTGGTTGCAACAGTCTACATTCTCACCAGTAGTGGAAAAGCGTTCCTTTTGACCCACAGTCTTGCCAGCATTTGTTGTTCGTTCATTTCTTGATAGCAGCCATTCTTTCTGGAGTAAGATAGAATTTCAGTGTTGATTTCACCTGCATCGGTTGAATGACCAGTGATGCTGAACATTTTTTCATATGTTTCTTTGCTGCTTTTATTTCTTCATCTGAAAAATGCCTGTTCATATCAAACACCCACCTTTGAGTGGGGTCTTTAAATTTGAAGGGTATGTTTTTTAAAGTTATTTATATATTCTAGATACTAGACTTTGGCTGAAGATCATCTGCTAAATTCCTTTCCCACTTTGTAGGTTGTTTCTTGGGAGGCTCTACTGATGCTTTCTCTTGCTGTGCAGAAGCTTCTTAATGAGGTAAGATCCCAGTTGTTGATTCCTTTTGCTAGTCCCTGTGCTACTGAGGTTTTGTGCATAAAGTCTTTCTGTATGCTAGTATCCCCAAAAGTTCTACCTAAACTTTCTTCCAGAAGGTTTAGTATTTCTATTTTAATATTTAAATCTTTAATCCACTTTGATTTCAGTTTAGTGCAGGTGAAAAATGTAGGTCTTATTTTAATCTTTGGCAGATTGAAACCCAGTTTTCCCAGCACCATTTATTTTTTATTTTTTTAATTAAATTTGTTATTGGTACAATTTATATACATCTCAAAATCACATATAACATTGGGAAATTTGTACCAGTATATGCCACAAGTTAATTCTCATTTTTACCCATATCCCTACCCACTCCCCCTCCCCCCTTTATACGTGCTCTTTTATTTTCTTTCTGTATCATATTTATTCCTTCCCCTCATCAAATTCCCACCCCAAGTTTCCTATAGACATATTCCACTCTATAAAAGCTGTCCTACTTTCTAGAACTCATTTACATCTATAGGTGTTCATGCCAAAGAGAAGACCCGGGAACTGTCTATCTGTGATCTATTGATTTCACTTATTAGTATATCCTCCAGGTTTCTCCATTTGCACCTAAATGGATCGATCTTGTCATTCTTTATGGCAGAGTAATACTCCATTTTGTAAAAAAACCACATCTTCTTTATCCACTCTCCAGTTGATGGACATTTGGGTTGTTTCCAAGATTGAGCTATCACGAACTGAGCTGCTGTGAACAAGGGTGTACATCTGTCTTTCCAATGTGAGTTTTTAAATTCT